>PVJA010011595.1:0-54337 GCA_004027025.1 Myocastor coypus | reverse complement strand
TTCTTCTTCTTCTTCTTCTTCTTCTTCTTCTTCTTCTTCTTCTTCTTCTTCTTCTTCTTCCTCTCCCTTTCTTTCTTTCTTTCTTTCTTTCTTTCTTTCTTTCTTTCTTTCTTTCTGTATTGAGTACAGGGTCTACAGGGTTTCATTATGTATATCTGACTCATAGCAATCCTCCCACTTTCAGCCTCCCACGTCCAGTCTCAGTCTCTGTCTCAGTGCACCCCAGTGATTAAATTTAATGTCATAGCAAACAAATCACTTGGTGACTTAGTGTTTGTAAGATTTTTATTTTTGACTAACAGTTCTATTTTAAAATAAAGAATCCTTCAATCCTTGTAATAATGTTCAGGTTCATTCCTAACACCTCTTTAACAGAAATTTCTAGAGGAATTCTGGACAATCAACATAAACTTTTTAAGAATTGTTTTACATAAATTTCTGGATTTAATTAGAATCCTTCCTGGCACAATGCAAATGCTTTACAAATGTTTACTACACCAGTGGGTGTGTGGAAAAGGCAATGAGCCCAGAAGCTGGTTTAAAATGGATTCTATTCACAACATTTGAATTTACCACGATGGCCCCGACCTGCCCTTGGCTGACATACATGTTGGTTGTCCTGCTTTTCATGTGCTGCCCCTCACAGAGCACAGAATCAGAGGAAGCCAAGGTGTCATGTCAGCTTCTCAGGCCGGCCTAGGTAGTCCTCCACTTTTGCCCAGACACACTGGAGTCATTTTTCTCTTGAGTGCCTGGAAAGCAGGATCAACGCACCCACCAGTCTGAGAATGCTATTTTAGATGGGAGGATCTTTAACCTTTTCATTAGAGTAAGCACAAAGATGAGAACAGAAGTTCCCAAATGGTATTAATTTACAGAAACACATTACAAACAATTGTTTTCAAAATATAGTTTCTGATCCCCAGTGTGTCCTTTTTCACTAATACTGTAAGAGCAAACAGAGACTAACACCAAGACCCTGTAATTTGAGTATGCCTGTTGTGTGCTAACTTCAGCCTTCCTGGAATTGGCCTGGTGTTGCTCTGCAGAGCCTTGGCTTGGGAGCTATGAAATTTGCATGTCTGGAGCCTGTCTTTATGACTGTAGGAAGCCACTGAGCTTTGCTTTCACCAGGTGGAAAAAACCAACTTCTCTAAGCTCATGGACACTCACACAGTGATGGTGTCTTCCCTATTGATTTTGTGTATTGTCTGTCTGTCTGCCTGTCCGTCAGTCCACTCAGCCACCCAACCATCAGTCAGTCAGTCTGTCTGTCTGTCTGTCTGTCTGTCTGTCTCATTATTATCATCATTGTCTATCAATTATCATCTATCCATACATTCTGTCCTTTGTATAAATGAAAATAGCTTTAAAGCTTACTGAAGATTACTCATGATTTAACATTTATATTAAATAATCCATTTCCTGATTGCATTTTTGTGACTCTTATAGCCTTGTTACAGAATATTCATTTTGTGAAAGAGGGTTCAGGATAAAGAGGGACTAGACTGTTGGTGATGAGGACCCTAGAAGTGGGTGTACAGGTCCGATGGGATCCCCTAGAGCTTTTTCCTACTACTCTCTCAGAATGCTTTTAGGATGCTTGTGCTCTGAAGAACAAGCACAGTAGCAAAGAACATGGAGCCCCTGGAGTCAAGCTCCAGTTACTGGGCCCAGTGGACCTGGGTGTCAATCTCTGTTCCACACCACAGTACTCACATGCCTGCTAATCTTGCTATTCCTCAGCTTTCTCTTCTATAAACTGAAGCTAATAACACCTACTTAATAGAGGTCTTAAATAGGTAGTATGTACACATCGTACAGCGCCATTTTTGTAATAAGCAATCAATAAAGTTTCAGTATTGCTCTATGATTCGTGCTTCCATGTTATAATTTTTATTTCACATTGTGACTTAATTCTACTTATTTAACATTTTCATGTCTTTTTTATTTAATCTGCAATTTCTGTGAAAAAGGCAAGATCGATGTGACTATTATAACGTTAAAGAGTCAGTAGCTCAAATGTAAAGAGTTGTTAATATTACAACTGTTAATTTAAAGGGCACTTCCATTTACACCTGTAAATTTATTCATTCTTTTAGTTTAGGTAAGGCTTTTTTGTACTCACCTCTTTAACATGACAAATTTTGGTTTTCTACTGTGAGAACATTAGGCCCCATGAACACACTGTTGTGTGAGGGGAAACAAAGTGCCGCAGTCCACCAGAGAAAAAATGGTGAGAAACTGCGCTTGACTACTGAACACACAAATCTAAAATCAATCACTAGAAAATTCAAGAATAAAATCATGAAAAATGACTAAAAGTATAGTACACAACAATTATATGATTAAAAATTCATTCTTTTAATTATCAAAAATCAAATTTGAATAACAGCAATATCATAGTAAATTATTTTTAAAAGGGAAATTTAAAAAATATAATGTAGGGGTTTTCAATGTATTTCAGAAACATCAAGAAATAATATTAAGTATCATTCTGTCTTTTCACACTAATAGAATTGTAGGTATATCTTCAGAGGAAATTATCAGAAATGTACACAGCATTTATGTATAACAATGCTTTTTGTAGAGTTATGTAAGCAAAAACTGGAAAAATAAAATGTAATTACTCCAAATAAAATGATCCATTGCTTTAGGATATGTTGGCTGTTTATAATTCTATTATACTATTAAAATGTAACGTTGTACATTCAAAGAATACTTAAGGACATTGTCTTAGTTACTTCTCTTTCATTGTTGAGACAAAATGCCCGATGCCCAAAATGAATGAACAAAAGTTTTATTTAGATTACAGTTTGTGGAGGTTTCAGTCCATAATCAGCTGGCTCCAAGGCAGAGTGGCATGGCACGGGCACAACACTTCCAGGAGGCAGAAGACAGCAAGAGCAACAATAGCAAAAGGGGAGGGCACATAAACCTGTTTTCCTCCCCTATACTGTAGAGCAGGATATTGCCCCCAAAGGTAGGTGTAGCACTCACACCATCTCCCTGGCCTCCTCTTGCACAAGATGAGGATGTTTACCAAGTGAGGACCCTGGGCCCTGCTGAGTCACTTCAAGTGAGACAACATCACATTATACAAGTAAATGCCAATTTTCTTAAGTGTACACACACACACTCACACACACACACATATAATTGTGAACTTACATGACTAAATACAAATATGTCAAAATGTTATCAGCAATTTGTCTTTCTTATTTACACTGTAATTATTATTTCCAGATAACTGAGTGGCTTAAGTGCCTGCCTGGCAAGCACAAGGTCCTAAGTTTGATCCTTAATTCTTGGCATGACAAAAATAGTACATGTAATTAATATTTCCTACTAATAGCAATGAATATGTGTTTTTCTTATAGTTGGAAAACACATCTCAACGAAGGAGAAGAAGGAAATGTTAAACGGTCCTTAAGGGTCACATTATTAGTTGATGGTAGCACTTGGACAAGAAGTCAGTTTTTCAGAGACCAGAGATCTCTTCTGCTGTATGTTAAAAACAGCACTGACCCAACTTTCAGACTTCTTTACTTATCAGTACCAAACAAAGTCACCTCACTGAAAATGTTCTACTTTCACTTTGTACTCTAACCTTCAGTAAGATATAGAATGCCCAGGGTTACTCCTTCAGGTTAGAGTCCTAAACTGGTAACCTAATTTGTTCTTGAAAATGATGTTTTAATCTCCAGATCTTATTAAGCAGTTTTAATTCTAAGTTTATGTTTTATGTTGGGACACTGAGGGCATTCATCATTTGCTGGGACTGACTTGCCTCTTCTGAACCAAGCTGTCACTCTGAATTACATTCACGAGGGCAGGCAAATTTGTGCAAAGTCAGCACGGTGGAGGGCCCAACAAAGCACAGATATTTGTTTCTAGAATACGTCAAATGGATATCAAGATTCACACATCACCGAGTTGAGCAAGGTACTTGTATCTTCGTAACGTCAGCCCAGCCCCACCGTATAATTTCTTGATGTTAGAAATAACCTTACAAATAACCTTTCTTCCAAAGGACACAAGCTCTGTTTTCTCACTTGTGGTGAAGAAATATGTTTGGGACAGTGGAATGAAGTCTGACAGGGAAAATTTAAAATCTCAGAGTCATATTCTCAATCTATTCTTTCCCCCAAGAGTGACTGTGAAGCTGGAGTTTGATGCGGAAACCGTGAGAAGCAGTTTCAACAGGAATTCACATCTCAGAGATTCGTACTCTGGTCAGCAGTCCATGCCTCCAGTGGATATACTCTGAATGAGGAATAAGTACTCACCCTAAGATTTGAGATGCACTTGCAGTGTAACCTAGTTTCATTTGAAAAAAAAAAAAAAATGTTCTCTAAATGGGGTTTTCCTTTCTGGAAAACTTCTTAGTACATATGTAAAACACAATTGACCTGTGCAGTCATTCGTGAATTCCACTTGCAAAGACCCCAGAGACATCGATTGGAAACCAACAGGTAAAGAGAGGTATGGAATGAAGAGTAGCGGAACTCTCCATATCTCACGTCTTTTCACTAAAACCACTTTGCTTTTATCTGTTTTAAAAAGTGAGGTTCCAAGTACATCTTCATTTGCAGAAATGATTTTTCTGGAGACAAGGAAAGAAAAAAAGAAAGCTAAGAAAAAAGGGAAGGAAGGGAGGGAAGCAGAAAGAGACTTAAAAAGAATTAGGGTAATACTAGAGACACCTTTGAACTGGGGAATTCAATTTCAAGTATAACTATCGAGTAAATTCATTGAGTACAAGTTTCTGAAAATCCTATAAGCTTCTGACAAGTGCCACAGGTAAACTAGGAGATTTCCTTGTAGCTTATTGTTTTGTGTAAAATCCCATAACATCTTGAAAAAGGAGAAGAAATCCTATTGTTTTTATAGCATGATTTCCTGAAACTCATTGAATGATTACAAGCTAAGGAATAATGAATGGAATGAGAATTTTCTTAGCGGCAAATAGTTGCTTATTTGTGTGTTTGTTTAATTTATTTGTGCTCTTGGGTTGGAGATAGCCTGGTGCTGCAGGGATTCACGAAGACGAGTGTAGGGAGCTGCCAGTCCCACATCTTGGCTGTGTTTTAGTGAGAGAAGGGGCAAGAGTATATGCTATTCAGTTTTCTTACAACATTTCTGTTGATTCAACCTGATATTATTCTGTGAAATCCATCTGGAATGTTTATGAAAAAACATGTACTTTGCTGAGTTATTAATGAAAAGGCAGATTGATACCACTGTAGTGAAAGGATTTATTACCAAGAGTGGTAGTGTTTTTCTCATGGAGCTTTGGCCATCTGAAGGTTAAATATACATCTGCATGTTTGCTGAGTGTATAGCAATAGACTATAATTCTTTCCTATTAGGCAAGTTAAGCATTCTGCTTTGACATCAGCCAATGATTAAGAAAATACTAAAGGATGCCAGCTATCAACTTTAATCAGCCAGCAGAGGATAACCTAATAAGAAACTGGCTTTCAGGCCATACATAATTAAACAGGCATACTTAGAAGGCAAAATGCTTGGGTTTTCCATGGTAAAACAGCAACATTATAAAGATAGAAGTGTAAATTCCTGAGTTCAGCAGATGAAGACACAAGCATACATGCCCTTGCTAAAACAAGTGGAGAGGATTAATATTTAATATATTCAAAGTTTGATCTGTCAGGTGAATTTAAATAAATTCAAGCCTTTCTTCATAGAAAGGGATATTTTAAGTGTTATTTTTCTACCAATAGGAGGAGGTGACTACACTATTATTGTATAATTTAGGCTAAAGTAGTAGAGAAATGAATAGCAGGAAGTCATCATGACTAACAGTGCAGCCTGAATGAAAACATACTATGCTTCTTTCCCTCCCATGGGGTCAAATTTGATAAGTGAGAGAAAGAGGCAGTGACTGCAAGGTAATTTCATTCGGCGTAAATGCACAATTTGATCCTCACTCCAAGAGATACACAGAGAACAAAGTAGTTAAGCACTGAAACCCTAGATGGCTGCAACCCTCAGGGGACATATAACAGTGTAACACAGGTATAACTCCTGCTCTGCAGGGAAGACTTTTCCAGTAGCACTGCACCTGGAAGGTGTTTCTTTTCTTCTTCTTCTTTTTTTTTTTGTCCAAAGCAAAGCCTCTTGTTCTAGTCAACTAGTATACGTGAGAGAAAGAGGCATGCTGAGCCACATGAGGAGAGCTGTTCTAGGTTTTGTATTTTGCTGGACAGGAATAGAACAAAAACCTAAAGGAAGCACATCCACATATTTCTCCACGGATTCATTATGTGCTGGATGCTGGGCAGCCAGGTAGGGGGAGAAAGTGGTAGCAATCGGCATGGAAAACTACAGAAACTGGAATTCAGGAAATGAAATATCCAGTAAAGGTCAGGAGATGAAAATAAATAAAATCAATCACAGCCAGGACCTGGTGGGACCAAAATGGTCCCTCAACTCCATGCTTCCAGAAATAGCAGAGAAGCTATGACAGTACTGTCAATTACCCATCTGAGGAAACATTAGTCTTGACATTTCAGATTTTAAAGAAACAACATCTCCATGTCATGTATGGATACCTTTTTAATAGTAACAAATAATTCACCTTTTAAAGTAAAGCATTATAAGGGCTGGCCAAATAGCTCAGAGGATTAAAGCACCTGCAAGCAGACACAGGGGGGTTCGATCCTTGGGCCTGCTGTGCCAGCCCCGCCCTGCCCCCGGGGCTCACTGAGGTGGCTATTGAGACTGGATGTGGTGAGGCACACCTATAATCCCAGCTCTTGGGAGGCTATAAATAGGCGGATCACTATGAGTCTGATGTAGTAGTGAGAACGTGGACACCCTGTAGACACTTCTGTAACATATAAATAAATAAATAAATAAATAAATAAATAAATAAATAAAATAAGGTACAATATGAGGAAAATAAAGTGCATTTTTTGGATATACTTAGCTGGAGTATCCTCAACTCCAGTATCTGTTTCCTGGCCTCACCTAACTCCTTCAGATGAAGAGGCATGAGCATGTCTTTGTGTTGACAATAATAGATTATGTGAGACTGTGTGACTTAAAAGGAATGGAAATGGAGTTTGTGTCATTGAGAAGGTTTTCATAATCTAAGAATAAGGCAATCGAATTTGGGGACGGCTGCATATTCAGGGTGCAGACATGTCATGGCTCTGGAGGGAGGAAGGCAGAAGGGGGCCAAACCCTTTGTTAAAGACTGTTTGTGAGGACACAAATCCCATTCACCTCCCAAAGGCTACAGTTCTTGATATCACTGCATTTGAAATTAAGCTTCAACATGAATTTCAGAGTGGATAACAACATCCAAACCATAGTAAAGGTCTCTCCGTAGTTACCACTAACATCACAAAATAAAGCGGGGCAATATTGTGGAAATGGCATAGGAAAGGACCAGACGAAGAACCAAAGGACGCTGATGAAAGAAGAGTGACTAATGGAATTAAACACAGCATTTCCACTGGGCACACCTGCACTGCTCCTCACCAGCACTGGGGAGAGTGGCACATTTAGCTATCGCTAGGTCTGCATGGACAACCTTTTGCTAGCTGGTGTATGTGAACACATATTGATTACAATACTTCATAATCTATAACGTAATACAGGATTACTAAATCCCAAATGACACTTTCTTTTCACGTCAGAAAACCATAAAGTAATAGCAAAAGTAAAAATGAATTAATAACAGAGTTTATTTTTAAAGACAGAAAATAGAACCAAGATAAAACCCCAAGAAACAATTGAAACTAAGATTTGGTGTCTGGGTGGAGGGGCTGATCAGAAAAGAGACCCCAGGATAAGTAAGGCTGAATCTGCTTATTCCAAATAATTCACTTTCAAGGTAGAATATCATTCAATTTAGAAACAATAGAACTTTCTATATATGAAGTCATTCTTCCGAAATTGTTATATGATATTCAAGATGCCATTACATGCTTAAGTGAAATTTACTGTTTTAGAGGAATATTCATATGTATTTTTATCAAGATACTTCCAAGCCTTTCTTTTAAATCCTGTATGAAGGGAAGTAATAGAAGGTATAAAAATAGACTTCTGGCCTGAAACAAAATAAAACATTCAACTCTTGTTCTTACAAGGTTTACAGTTTAAGGTGAGGATAACCATTGGTTTTCTTTTCTTTCTTTCTTGTATTTTAGGGAAGGGTCCGCAGGTTGTTCAGGGTCTCACTACTAGATCAGACTCATAGTGGTCCACCTGTTTACAGCTTCTCAAGAGGAGGGATTACAGGTGCATGCCACCATGACTTGTCTCAACTGCCATCTCAGCATGCTCCGGGGCTAGGACTGACATGATAGGCCTGCGGATAGAACCCCTGACCCTTGTACCTGCTTGCAGGTGCTTTAATCTGATGAGCTCTTTGGCTGACCTTAAGATTGCTCTTTTGAAGCCACACCAGCATGCCAGTGTTATCATATTGAGGTCTGTTCACCCAACGTCTAGTGTTATGGACAGAGAGATGAGCAGGTAAGGATCAGGGAGATAGCTCAGGGGTACAGTTACCTGCCTGGCAAGTGCAAAATTCTGATTTAAATCCCCAGTTCTGAAACAGAGAGAGAGAGAGAGAGAGAGAGAGAGAGAGAGAGAGAGAGAGAGAGAGAGAGAGAGAGAGAGAGAGAGAGAGAGAGAGAGAGAGAGAGAGAGAGAAGCAGGTGTTCACACACTTGTGTGTCAGCACATAGAAAAGTCACTGCAATGAGGCTAGAAGGATGATCAGTGGGAAGTGTGCATAAAATGGAGATAGAGCCCTGTCAAGGCAGAAGAGGTGAGCAGTAAACTGTTTCAAAATAGGGAGTTGCAAACAAGTGTGATAGCTAGAGAGCTTTGGTGCTTAAAGTTGTAGTAAATGTGTAGAATATAGAGATGTTTCTAGAGAGATGAGGAAATCTGTGCAGGAGAGGAAACGGATCATGGCAAGCTTCACACACTTGAATCAGTGAGAACGTGAGACCTTGCCCACCACTATGAGGAGTGACAGCTCCTAGGATAAAGGACATGGCATCATTTTATATCAGGATGTGAGCACCTTCACTGTGGGTTGTTACATTTGGTCACAGAAGGACAAAGAGATCCTTATATGACTTTGCTGTTTTGTGAATAAAGGATGCTATGGATTTCTGGGCTGAGGGAAAGTCTTGCTGTATGGTTTTTTGAATAATAAATCCATTTAATTGTAGATATGTGTAGTATTTCAATGATGCTCTGTCTAGATTTTATTTTATTGATGACAAGGGCAGACTGATTTTTAAAGAATTTGAGCAGATTTATGAATAAAGTTACCTGCTGTTGTCTACGGCCATACCACCCTGAATGCGCCCGATCTTGTCTGATCTCGGAAGCTAAGAAGGATCGGGCCCGGTTAGTACTTGGAAGAGAGACCTGCTGTTGCTGCTGCAGATACTGAAGTTGTGATCAAGGCTCTAATCAGAAGATAGGCTGCTCACCTTCCCATTGGCCCGCAAAGCTAACTTCAGGTCTACCCTGCTCACTAATATGGACAAGGCCTCGCTGGAGGAAAACCAAGGGTCCTTACCACTTGTCATTGGTCATTTTCAAACACGAAGACTGGTGGGCCAGTGTCAGTAACATTCTTGCTCTCAGGTTTGTGAGCCTATGTGAGATAAATCTTTCTTTAATTAAAAGAAAGAATGTTGTTTAAAAAGAGTCAATTTGAATGTCAGAGCTGCATCATAGCTGTATCACCTATAGACTCTATGACCTTAGTCATATTAATTATCCTCTGAGACAATTATATCTTTTTGTTGGAGGGATAAATCTATAAGTATTGACCTAGAGAAGTGTACATATATTGATATCCTCTATCAACTCATCTATTACTGGAAAACTGGAAATTTCTTTGGAAGAAAAAGCACTTTAAATTTTTAAAAATATTTAGTACTAAAAAAAGATTCATAACAACCATGAACACTGTTCAAAATGAAAGTAATTCATGAATTAATTTGAAGGAATCAAACATATTTCCAGCAAAGCACAACACTAAAAGTGTAAAACTATTTCTCCGCCCTACAATATGTTCCCTCAATGGCTTTCATCACTTGTAGTTTCTTTCTTTGTGCTGCATTTAGGTTAATGTTGTTATGTACACCAACTATATATTATTTCTTTATATCAAAACATTTGTTGGTCTTTTAAATTTAAGACTTTGCTTGAAGAAGAAATTTCCATGACTCTGCCTAACTTCAGAACTTTGTGAATCTACAGTAATTAATATGCTCATTTATTGGTTGAAATGACTTATTGTGTTATAATAGAAATTTTATAACAGATCCTCTTAAAGATACCTTGAAATTTTAATGTAGAAAGGAAGTTTCCAACAAACAGAAATGCAGAAAAGAATCAACACAATCACAGAATGATGCCAACTGCAAACTCAAGAAGATACTTCAGTTCTCTCTTTGTAAATTTTTGTAAGGGAGGAAAAAAAAAAAAAAAAGAATGGCTAAAAGAACAATAACAAAATTAAAGAAAATGTCTTTTCAGGGTTTAGTCACCCTGAAAATGTAACATAAAGTTAAAATGAATTATAACCTCAATGAAGTTAAAAAAAACTGATGGTGATAATGGTGTGGATGCCCACATACTGTATACTCAGTAATAATGTAAAGCAGTACAGCTTCTTTGGAACACTAGCAATTTCTAATAAAGTTAAACATATACTTTCCCCGAGGCTCAGAAACATAATTTCTGGGTCTTATCAATAAAAACAAAATGTATGCACACGAAATAAGTTTTTTTTATTTTAAAGAATAAAAACAAAAATGCAAGCTTTAACTAGGTGTGGTGGTGCATTCTTGTAATTATTCTAGAGCGCTGAAGGTTGAGCTATGGTAAGTGCAACCACATTTTTGAATTTCAAAATTTAAAATGAAGGCTCTCAGTGCAAGGGCTTTGGGCTAACCCCCCAGTAATGCCAAAAACAGGTAGTGGCATTTTCATTCATCATGATCACAAAGTAAGAATAATATAGATTTTAATGAACAGAAAGAATGAGTAAACTATAATCACACCATAGAATACTAACCAAAAATTCAAATAGTAAATTGCTGATCATGTAACATTGTGATTGAGTTATAAACATGTTAATCTAAGAAACTAGATACTATTCTGTATGATCTCATTTATATGTATTTCATGAGCAGACAAAGCTATTCAAATGAAATAAAATATAGTTATTAATTGCAAGAGTTGAGAATTCACTGGACAGACCCTTAGGAGGAGTTTGTGGTGTGATAGGCGCGTTCCTCCTCTTGAATGTAATCCTGACTATGGGCTCATATATTGATAAACATTGATGGAATTATACATTTGAAATCTGTGCATTTCTTTATGTATACGTCTTGACTTAATTAAAATAGATCTAATAAAAGCCTTCTACCTTAAGACAAACATATGAACCTCATTTGTCAAAATACTTGAAATTGGTTTAGGACCAATAATTGTCAGACTCCTTTCAAAACCTGATTCTATAGGTTTAATATTACATCGAATTTGATTAATTGGGGTATAGTTTTGCTTTCTGAGTTTTGTGTGGAGTAGTGTGCTTTGTAAAAATTTGTCTCTATTCTTCTTGGGCCTGCTGCCTCCTCAAAATCCAGCAAATACACAAAAAGGGTTGAATATGTAAATTGCCTTTGTTTAGGCATTCTTTCATATTTTTGCCTTATTGGACTTGGTTTCAGGATAGCCCTGGGAGAAAAGTTCATTTGGATATTTGTGTTATACTTAGAGAAATGTAGAGGAATTCTGAGGTAAAGAACAGATGCAGCACAACAAAATAAATTACTTAATTAAGGTCAGCAACCTAACAGCTTTTGAGGAAGTGTTGTTTGCCTGACTTGAGCACAGTTTTTTCAGGGTAAAGGTTTGTTTAATGTCATATGGTTAAGGTAAAAAAGGCATGGGAAGCCAAGAGAAGATTAATAACAGTGAGAATAAAATAGAAAATGCAGAGTCAGGGCAGCTGCTTGCCAGCATGAATGGAATGACAGTAATAATTTAGATGAACCAGAGGCCAAAGATAAAATCACAATAAATTCCCAGAAAACTAGATTACTGATTGAGCCATTCAAAATTAAAAACCTACCGAAGTCACAGTTTTAGAATAAAGGGTATCTGGTTTTTAATTAAGTTTATAAATTTAATTTTCATTTCACTTAGGTCTCTTATTTAAAAAAAATAAGGTTATATATGTGTATGTCTTTATATGCATGTGTATCATTTTCAAGTCATCTTAAAGCTACACTCAAAATCTTTGATTTTTCCAAGGTTTTTCCTTTCCCCTGAGCTTAGTATTTCTGTTACCATGACAGCACTTTGTATCACAATTCCTTCCTTCTTTTCTTGACAGTGTTGTACTAAGCATTGTCTGAAAAATATAGTAAAAAGTGATCTTACATTTGATTATACACATCTATCTTCTTCTACAACTAAGGGATTTTTTAAAAGCTGTTACAGGTTACTCACTTGTGTTATAACAGAGACAGTAGTGTGATGGTTTTCTTGATGGAGTCTCTTATTCTCAAAGCAGTGATGTGTTGATAGATGAGAAGTATCAGGCACTGGAGAGTGGAAACTCCTCTTCGTGAGGAATCTAGCAGAAAGGAATGGGGCTCTCCTTTAGGTGAGACAGCTGATCACCAGTTCGGACAAATAAAAGGTGTTTTGAAAAATTCTGCTATACATATGGATAACAAAGACTCCAGTTTAGAGAGTTACATTTCATATCAAATATGAAGAACTTAGTATCTTCCCTCAGAGAAGTAAGGGCTGGATATTCGGCAGGTGATGTCTCCTTACCAATGCATCTTAGGAAAACAAAGCACTTTTTTGTTATCTTTCATAAACTGACAATGAATCAGAAGGTTGCCACTGTATTCTCCTCACAACTAACTGATCAGTGATTCTGAAATCAAGAAGGCTAGGCTTAAGATGTTTTGTTGCTGCTGTCCTTTTAACAGAGAAACTTTGGGAAAACTACAAATGTTTTAAAGGAAACATTAAGAGAAATGATTACAACAAATAGTATCACCGTGAAATTTCTAGGAGAACACAGACATCGCTTTCCCTGCACTTTTGTTATACTCAGTGTATCATACAGAATATCCCAAGAAACCGGAAACATTCCAAATTTATCATTGGTGAAATCTCTTGATAAACTGAACTGTTAGGAATTATGGTGCTTTGTAATTGCATAGGAAAGGAGGCTCAACATTTCCCAAACTTGAAAATGTGGTTTATTTAAGAATAAAAAATCATACTTTGTAATCTATCACATGTTTTTCCTAAAATTCTGCCCCATGTTAATGACTCAGGAGATAGCTCCATCTCCTTTGAATGTAACGTACCAATTCATTGTGTAATACTTCTTTTTTTCAAACAGAAAAAAAAGTAAGCATTTTATTCTAGTTAGTATACTAGAATTTGTTTGGTTTTCTTCTCATTACCATAACTGAAGGAATCAGTTTGTCTGTCTTGATAAAGTGCATTATCACATAAAAATGTTTTTATATTTCCACAGATATGTTTTCAGGAAGAAATGAAACCATTAAGTAGCAGCTATAAAAGAGAAGAAAAGGAATGCTGTAGAGCCAGACTCGGGCGTGTCTTGATAATGACATCCAGCAAGCCACAGCCCTTCTGTTTGCGTCCTCTGCCTCTGCGAGAACCCAGGACAATCACTATTTTCAATTTAGTTTTTTAGTTCTATCATCTAAACAATGACCAAAAAGTAATTCAGGATAATTTCATGTGACATTTGCTGGATTTATTTCCAAATATGAGAACAGGCAAAAGGGAAGGAGGAACAAAGATTCCTGCCCATCTTGTAAGATGCCCGTGTTTAATTCAGTCGCTACCCACTGGATACCACAAAATGCTGTCATTGTTGTAATTACATAGTCTTTCCTTCAAAAGTGTTTGCCTATCCTTCCCAGACCTCATGGAAAGCTGGGTCCTTCTTAGAATTTTCCGAGTACAACTGCATAGCTTTGACTCTTTCAGTCACTTTACCTTCAATAATCCCCTACCTACACAGGCCAACACAGGGCCTTAGGAGGCATGATAAGTGATTTATCTCAAGAATATGCATTGTAACTTAACTTGAAATTTCCTCTTTCATCACCTCCCTTCTCCTGCTCTCTTCCCTTTCTTTTTTTTTTCTCTAGGGGAAGGAGTTTTTCTTAGCAACTCTGTTGAAGAAAATTGGCTTTAAATAACCAAATATTTATCAGTCTTTTATTCACATGCTATTGATCTTGACTTCTTAAAGTTAAAAGCTAAGGTCTTGTTTCCCTGAAGCCAGTGATCATTAAATGCCCAGCTACAGCCTAATTAAAACCAAATTTCTTCCCCATCAATCTCTACCCCTTCTCAATCTATGTCTCATTTCAGCTCTAAACCCAAAGTAATTCAAACACATCTGTTTCTCAAAGGCTGATCTCTCAGACAATAATAGTGACATATAAAATAGCATGAGGCTGTCAGAGTAATAATTTGTTCAACATCTCCAAGACAGATGTTAGAAGTTCTCATCAATAGCTGGGGGCGTCATTCTCCCAGGATGACTTAGATTTGGGAACAAACAATTCATTTCCCTTGCTCTGGGTCTTGAGCCCACTAGGTGTCATTCACTGGATGCTTCTAAGTTTAAATTTATAGATGACATATGTTAGTTATAATCTGGCTTTCTGACCCTAGCCTGGCCCTCTCTTACTATAATAATTTTCAAACTGCTTGCCTTTGTCTATATTATCTAACAAAGAAGACGTCACAGACTCAGGCTCTATGAGCAACTGTGAGTCTTTCTTTCCTGAGCTTTGGGAGACCCCTAACCTGCCATGGACCACCTTTGTGCTACCAAATGTGTGCTTTATCACAAAGGAGATTTTCTCCAGTGAAAAGTCTGGATTTTCTGCAAGTAGTGCCAAGGGCAGGGAACTTGTTCTTCTCTATTCCTGCTTCTCTGTCCAGTGTCACCTCCTCTGAACAAGGACCACCTTCCTTCAAACTCTTCAAGCTGGAAATCCCAATGTCTTTCCCCCAGGAACAGGATCCTTGAGGACATCCCCATGCCCTCCTCCTCTAGAGCAAGGCAGAGTGAGAGCAGCTTAGCAGAAAGATTCCCCAGATCTTGTTTCCTAGAACTCAGCAGCTATGTTCGCTACTGGAAGAATCACTTTAAAAAATTTCCAAGGTTAATCTTAAATACAAGATGTAAGAGGGCACCACCCTTCTTTCCTCTTCTGCAAAATATTCTTGAAATATTTCATAAGTATAAAGTATTATGCAGGCTTTTTCAAAGCTAAAAATCCACTGATTTTATCACAGAAAATAATCCTTCCTCTGAAGCACCAACTGTGTTGTGGAGTCACGGACATTGTGTTATTATCAGTCCAGAATTTTCATTAGCCATAGAGGGGGACAGTTCTACATAGAATCCCAAAAATCTCAAGTGGCCCTCTAGCACAGTAAGTACAAGCATCAAACATTAAACTCAGGCATGAGAAAAATGTCTCTCTTTCTTTCAATAAAATTTTGTTCCTATTTAGAGTTTTAGTTCTATCAGTGATTGAAATTACCTTTGGCCTCAAATCATGAAATGGTTTAAATTTGTTACTTAGAATCAACATGAGGGTAAATATTTGGCTTAGCTTCTGACACAGTAGGTAGAGCAAAGTAAATTAAACCTTATGAAACTAAAATATTATGAAGAATAAATTAGAAAAAAAAAATCTATTTCATTCCATTGACCGATAATGTGCATGAGATATTTTAAGACAACACAAGACTTGGAAAGCAGGAGAGCTCTGTAAGAACTAATTTCTATTCAAACTGAATAATTTTAAAGCTATAGGTAGGAAAGCCTTATATTTAATTTTAAAGATGTGTAAGACCTTTTAACCTCTCAAGTGAGTGGTTATTAATAAGATATAGTAAATCATGACCAAAATAATTAGAATAGATTACTACTCTAACATGGATCATTACTGAATTGACCAATTCATTCTATAGGACAAATTATGTAACTTGAAGGATAAGTGTGAGCATAAAGAACCAAATAGAATTATGCTGAATTACAAAATAAGTGTGCTACAATATAGTGCTGTGAATATCTTTTCAGTATGAACTAACCTTGGAATTCTACAGAAATGAAGTTGGAAATGGTCACTGTCCTCTAGAAAGACTGTGGGCTTAGAATCTGTGAATATACAGATATACAGGCATGGATTCACTGAAATATTGTATTGACCCCTGGTCTGTGGACCAAAGACTGCAAATTGCAACACATACTGGACATCTGGTTTATAAGGCATGATATTATCTTCAAAATGTCTTTCACTCATTGAACTCATAATTTTTCCCAGATTTCTGTGGAAGAAAAAAGTCATGTTTCCTTAAGAGTCTCCTTGGAGGGAATACATGACCAAACAAGCCTCAGACCATGACAGTATTTTCTTAGTCCAGATGACACAGCAGGCAGCATTGGGGGAAGGTGTGGTATGAAAAGCAGTCCCACATCATTCAGTTGCAGAACTTACCAGGCTCATCAGAGCATGCAGGCCACATTTACATTTTCTTGTCACATTTATAAACATCCTGTATAACTGGTTTTCTGAGGAACACATCAGAAATGCCAGGCTCAATCTGTGTCTCAAGATGCATGGAAAAATCTTTTGTTTGTCCAGTAAACTGGCAGATTTCTACCTCTAACCACTTTATAGTTTCACTTATGAAAAACAAAACAAACTACTAGAAGGGGAACCAGTGGCTGTATATTATTAGGAGTTGGGCTTTAATTTCAAAATAAAAACATCTCCATGGCAACTTGACTACCCTAGTCATACCTTTGGTGTGAGTACGACTGTGCTAATTAACTCTGCCAAATTGAGTTCTCGATTCTATGTTCCAGTGCTTTTGTGACATATAGCTAAAGAACTGATCTGTTCTTACTCCCAGTCAACACCGTTGGTGTGCTGTGGCTCTCTGATTTTAAAAATAAAAGTTTTATTTAGAATTTCCTGAAATAAGTCAACTTCAAGGGAAAGAGGAAATGTCTACCTGGGTTCCCTGTTCTGATGCTAAGTGGCCATGTCTTTATGGACTGTAGCATACTAGAGCATGTTTCAGTGCCTTTAGAGCAAATTTAGGATATGAAGTAGGCACATGTTTGAACAAAAATATGGGAAAAATGGAGGAGCCCTTAAAAAGAGGGAGAAGGGGAGTTTTGAATGAGGATGCTGGTCAAGAAAAATGAAAGAGGAGTTAAAAGACTTCATTTATGCTACTGACTGTAAGTCCCCCCTGCAACTCCTCCACAATTGCCTGAGAGTTCTGTCATCACATGTGTGTGTGCTTCTCTGTGCTCTGTGCACAAGCATGTGTGATAGAACTAAGAGACTTGGAAAGCTTATGGTTTGGGCCAGAAGGAATCAAGTAAGATATTTTGAACTTTATGTCTGAGTGGACCAAAGACAGATCTATATAACCTGAACAAAGCTTCCGTAGACCAGATGGAGAGGTGCGGCATTCTAGTGAAAGTTTGTGCTGGTGACCTAGAAATGCAATGTATCAGTCAAATGCATTAACTAAGGAATTCTACTCCTTAGAATTAGCTATAAAATTGAGATTTATGGAAAGTCTGTGGGCAATGATACCTTTTATACAATCATTTGTAAATGTGGAAATTGATATAATCTAAATGTTTAATAAAGACATTGATTAAAATATTCATTACAAAATAACACAAACTAGGGCTGGCCAGATAGCCCAGCAAACTAAATCCCTGCATAGGCACAGAGCAGCAGGTGGGGTTCAATACCTGTCATGCCAAGCTGGCCCCGCCCCTGGGGCAACTGAGACTGAGTGTGGTGGTGCATGCCTGTAATCCCAGCGTTTGGGAGGTTGAAAATAGGATCATTAAAAATCTGATCTATGTAGTGAGATCCTCTAGTCTTTGTAAACCCTGTAGTCTCTGTAGACCCTTCGCAAACACATAAAGAAAATCCCAGACTTTTCCTCCTTTTCTTGCTGTCCTCTCTCCTCATTCTTTTCTTTCTTCTCTCTGTCCCTGTCTTTCTCCTTTTCCACAGATGTGCATATAAATGAGTGTCTACACACATGTACATTTATCAAAAATATTTTGTTGTGGAAAATATTAAACATATTAGAAATTTTAAGGAAAGTCCGAACCATCACACACATTGTGGGAGAATATTGCATTGCCATGATTATGATATCAATTTTATTCCAGAATCACCTGTCCCATGCTGAAAATGTGATTTTCTCCAGATAATCTTAGCAAAAGAGAGAGGAGAAAGAGAGAGAGATAGTGACAGAGACAGAGAGAGACATAGAAAGACAGACAGAGAGAGAGAGACAGAGACAGAGATTCATGAGCAAAGGTAGTAAGGTAATACAGGTAGGTACCAAAGCCTTGTGCCTCTTCTTACACAGTATTTCCTTCAGCTCTCAACTAATGTTCAAATAAAAATATTTAAAGACAGTTGACCTTCATTTATTCTGCCTTCTCTCTAAAATGGCTTTTCTTGCAAAATCTCATTAAAGTCACATGAACAGCTGTACCAAGTTGTTATGGCAACAGGAATTTTAAGAGTAAATTAATTTTGCTACAAGGTATTATTAAGCTCAGGTAAGGGTAGCCTTGAATGATAATGGCTCTTCTCAGCTCTGCTAGAACACTGCATAGGGCTTCAATCTAGCTGCTGTAAGAGCTGCACTGGGAAGAGAATATCCTTGATTTATGACCACCACTTAACAACTCTTATCAGGAGTACAGCTATAAATTGTGTTGGTTTTATGGCAAATTTGTGTCTCACTTTTAATTCTCTATAAAATTACAGATTGAAAGAGTCGTGGAGCTGATTGGTCCATTAGATTCCAATGAACATACAGCAACAAGGAGAAGTTATAATTAAGATTTCCCTTGTGAAATGACAATGTACTTCAAGAGAGCTTTACATTATGTAAAATTTTGACTTTCTGATTTTAGAGTAAGTACTTAAAAGTCTTAGACATAAATTAATATTAAAACTGAGCTACTTCACAGAGAACAAGGTGATTTGTGGCTTTTACATTGATGAAAGAGGAGGCAAGTTCTTGAGTTTCCTATGTTTGAACTCTTTGTAATTTTGTATGTTTAGACTTGTACTTCCCATTGTTTTAGGAGGCAAGCAGTCTGAGGGTTTTTATGTTGGTGATTTTTAAGACTAGAAAAGTCTGCCACAGTCAAATAGTCATGGGTTAGGGTATACAGTGTCAGTCTCCTTTCCTCTAACAAATTACATCATAATTCTGAAAATTAAAGCAACTACCTAGTCTTACCAGAAAATGCAAGCATCATATTGCATTTAATGTAGCACTTCGCAGACATTTTCGCCATGAAATTTATATTTATTTATTTGTTTTTGGTATCAGGAATTGAACTTAGAACCTTGCACTTAAACTTATTTTTAAATTTTTTCTTCTTTCCTTTTTCCTTTTTATTGGTTTTAATGCAAGAAAAGATAAATTAGCAATGAAATAGTTTTAAAACAAGTTAGTAGAATGGTTACAATAATTAATACTATGCATATTGTTGTCTTCATAGTAGTTATTCAGAGGACAAGATGCAGACTTGATACCATGTCTAAACACTATTTGTACAAACTTTTATTTTCAAAGAACTAAGAGAAAGTAGCAGTACATCTATCCTAACTCTCTTGTGTATACAAATATATATATGTTTTTTTCCTTTTAAAGTTTCCAATACTAGGATAAAATATCATACCATGTCTTATAAGTAGATTGTAAGTCAAAGATACAGTATGAATCATAAAAAGAGAAGTTATAATTAAATAATATTCAGAAGATCAAATAAATATTAATTAATTAAAAATACATTAAATATTTCAAAACAATATTCCAAAATTCAAATCAAATCGTGAGAGCAACTTAGAGGCTAGAATGTTCTATATCATATGTACGAATCTGTAATCAATTCAGAGGACTCACGTAACATCCTAATAGGTTAATATATACAAAAATATCAACTAAAAGAGTTTCCATGGTAATAAAAAATTACTAAGACTAAAACAAAACATAAATACTGGAATGGTAGGACTCGGGAGTAGCTCAGTAGAATAAGCACTTGTCTGGGAAATATATATTCAATCCTCAATATCACCAAAACAAGAAAAAAAATACCGGAATGGCAAACATATGACCAGAATTTCTAACAGTTTGAGGATAATCACACAAATTTCTAGTATGTTGTGTACATGGACAGTGTCCTTGATGCTTATTGGTGACCAGGTGCCACTTGTGGGACTGAGCTACTACTACTTCCTTGATATCCACCCTGTAGACATACTCACAATCATAGGGTGCAGGAGAAGTTCATTTGTAGAATATGCTGATGAAAATATTTTGCTGCTGTATACAAAAAAAAAAAAAATTGGCCTAAAAACTGCTGTTGTATGTCTCTTTTTCTCCTATGTCTAATTCTTTGCTCATTTGGTGGGTTCTTTCTATTCTCCTTCATGGAGTTGTAGTCATTTTGATCCTTCTCTAGAATATCTTTCAGTAGTCTGTTCAGGTTGGCTTTATCATCATAAAATTCTTTAATTGTTCTTTATCATGGAAGTATTTCATGTCTCTGTTATACTGGAGAGAGAGTTTTGCAGGGTATATCAGTCTGGGTTGGAATTTGTTTCTTTGCAAGACTTAAAGTACTTTGTTCCATGCTCTTCTTGACTTGATGGTTTGTAAGGAGAAATATGCCATTATTCTGATGGGTTTTCCTTTAAATGTGATCTGTTTCTTTTCTCCAGTGGCTTTTAGTATACTTTTCCTGTGATGAACTTCTGGGATCTTGATTATTATATGCCTGGATGTGATTTTAATTGGTTTGGTGGTATTTGGAGTTCTAAATGCCTCGGTTATCTGAATGTCAGATTGTTTCCCCATATTTGGGAAGTCTTCTGTTATTACTTCTGCCCATATTCTTTTTATATAATTTGTATTGACTCCTCATTGATACCTTATGTTGTTCATCTTTATATTGTCTTGCAGATGTTGAATTATTTTTTCCTAAATCCTAGTTGTTTTTAAAAGACCTTTTCTTATCTTTTCACTAGCTGCAATGGTATCTTTAAGGTCTGAAAGTCTGTTTTCACTTTCACTGAAACAGTTTTGCCAGCTTGTGATTGAGGTTTTAAGTTCCTGTATAGCACTTTGAATCTGCTTCATGCATTCTATTACTTTCCTATATTGTTCACTCAAGGAGTCCATTTTTTAATTCTCCTTTTTTTTTTAATCGATATCTTCTTTAGAAGCACTTAGTGCTTCTTTCATTATAGTTATCATTTCTTTTTTTTAATATCAAAAATTATTTCTGATCTGATTTCCTCTATACCTTTCTACAGTTGTTTCTTTACTTCAGGTGCTATTATTCCAGAGATTATAGGTGTGTGATTTCCAGTTTATTCTATGCTATTTTCCCTTGCATTTATTCTGGGTGCTCTTGGGGCCTGAGAGTGCATTTTGCTCCTTCTCTTTTTCATTTTGTATAGCCCTGCCTTCTTACCTTTGGTGTAGAGCTTTAGTAAAGTTCTTACCTTAGTAACAGATCTGGCTTTACCAAATTCAAAGTTATCCAGGTTGGTGTGGCTTGGGTCTGGCTGCCGTACTCCACTTCTTTCTGCTGCAGGCATTGGAGGTGAACCTCCTGTGCTACTCTGACAAGATGTTCTGCTCCCGGATCAGCGGGGTAGGTCTTGTCTCTAGCCTCTCTGCAGGGAATTCTCCCACAGTTTTCCACACTGGGCTTGTCTAAGGGATGAAGTTCCACTCACATGCCAGACTGTGTTGCTGGGTCAAATGAGTTTCCAGTGGGCCCCCAGAGGTCCCACTCACACACTGGGCCTGGTTCCTGTACCGAATCAATTTTTTTTCTTGTTTTGTATTATCACATAAACACCAGCAGACCACATTTTGAGAAATGCTTCCTAGACTGAAATTTGGGAGTTGATATTAGTGATGGCTAAGTCTGACTACTATAGTTTTAAAAACTTTCAAGTTTAGAAATATTTATTTCCCTTTAATTAATTTCCAGCATTCATGGTTTTTCGGCTCCTCTAAGGCACATTTCTATCATGTGTCAAATTCTAATCTCATGCTTTTACTTCAGTCATATCATAGAATCTGGCCACATCTTTATTGGTAGAGAGTACACATGTAGGCTCATACGTACAGTACAAACATGCATGAATACATGTACATGCACTCAGACACATATGCCCATGTACATGTTCTACTACCTAGAAGAGCGATGAGAGCAGTGGTCGCTCTCATGCTCATTTTCAAGCAGCATGTGTCATTACAATGATAAATCTATCACTAACCTTGTAGGACAGGTGTACATAGGACAGATTGGAATTTCTGGAAGTGAAACTAAAAGGAGCAGAACAGGTGTGATACTTGAGAAGTAACCACAGAGGCTGGAAGTGGTGAATCTGAACAGAAGGACACCTCCCTCCTTTCTTTGTAGAAAATGCTGTGATCCTGTGCCAGAAAGGCCACTGGTTTTTAAGCTGTTACAGAGCTTCACTGGCAGGAATCTAGCCAAAAAAGCAAAAGTAAAACCAGATCTATAGGCTACTTTGCTTCCTTCATGGCTTTGGAATTTCTGTCTTTTTTTTCTTAAATTCTGCTCTGTTGATCTGACCTTGTTACAACATTTGTTCAGCATATTTCCCACCTTAAAGAAGAGCTAATTTAAAGTGACTTGAAAAAACATTAAACCTGAGAAATGATTACCCATAATATCTGCACATACTTAAAGCAGATACATAAAATTGTATTACTATTCTTCACGCATGCATCTGTTGAAGCCATTGGGAAAAAAGATTCAGAAATGAGTGATCAGAAAAGAAAATAAACAAAGTTCAGAGGAAAGTGGATTTCTCACACCAGCCCTCAAAGCCACATGTGATAGCCTTCCCCATCATTCAGGAACAAGTACCTACAGCACTTTGTTTCACCTGGGGGTTGGGAAGAGGAAAGGAGTACTGCCAGGTATCAAGTGGTGCTGTCCAGCAGCCTGTGTGCTCCCAGGGCTCCAGAGAAAGCTATCACTCAGGCTGTGGGAAGCGGCTTCCCAGGGGTGGAGCAGGTGGGCTTGCTGCATGGTAAAAAACACAGCCAAACCAAGGCGAGGGACAGGGCATGTGAGACTCTTGCAACAGAAGCAAATACTGCTGCTGCCAACCAAAATGTTGTTTTCAGTCTAAGCAAACCACAGAGGGCCCTGCTACACATTAGGTGCTCTGCTAGGGTAAGACAACACTTAAAGGCAACGGGACAGTAGGCCTAGCCTATGGAAATGCAGAGCAGCTGAAAAGCTACCATGCAATGCAGTGGGCAGCACACTTGGCGGACATCACAGACCATCTGAACTCAGAGATGAAAATGCTCCAAAAGCTCTAAAGCTCTGCGTGAAGGTATCACCGGTTTCAACTGCCCCTTTGAAGCTCACCTGTTGGGGTAGTGCGAGGGGAAAGGCTATTGGGACCCTAGTCTCCAAGACCCTGCAGACTTGTGATGTCACACTTCTGCTGAACAGAAAATATTGTTTATATTCTGTAAATGAGACATACCTTCCATTCTCTAGTTTGTCTACAAAAACATGGAATTTTAGGAGTCAAAAATGTGTTGTGTGCCGAGTTTGCAAAGTTACAGAGTAAATGGATGAAGAAGGCTTTGTTATTAAGAGTTATTGTATTTACAACTTGTGGCTTTAAAAAGGAACTTCCAGGAGCTCAGATAAAAGGAGAAATGTAAAATATACACCTTCTGGGTGGCACAGACAGCATTACTTGGGTGAACGCAGGGCCATGTCTTAAGGAGGCATTGGTCTTCTAATGAGACTATGGTAACTGAGGAGGTGAGGTGAGCAAGAAATTCAGATAGTGCCATAGAGAGGTTGGAAGGCCAAGAGGGCTCAGTGCTGGGGTGAGGGTGGAGTGGGCAGCAGTGCCCAGTTTGTTGTGGCCAGAGCACTCAAGTACTGCACAGGTGGTGGACCTGAGGATGAACCATGCTGTAGAAAACCTCCACGGCCATGCAGGAGTCAATCTACTTCTCAGAAGGCACAAGGTACTAGTAGACAGTTTTCTGAAACAAAGAGGCATACGCTCAGTTATGTTTAAACCAAAAGAATTTTAAGGTCGTTCCAGCAGTCAAGGTGAATTGGAGAGCTGGTTTCTAGAGCCAGGTAGAGTGGTGTGCAGGTACTGTGTGAACCATGATGGAAGGAACAGAAGCAGTTCTTTCCCACTTGTTTGCTTTATTGGTAAAAGACATTCACTGCTATTACTGCACCCTGAACTCTAATGTTTCTTTAAATCACTGCTTGGGTTAAACATTATATGGCTTGTAACGAGAATGGTAAAATGGGTTTTTCTTATTCTTGTAATTGGAATAACAACTATAGAATAAAACAACAAAGCAGTTGAGACAATAAAAATAACTGTTAACCCATTTTTATTAGCATTGTGGCCAAATCACATTTTTATAAATTATAGTCCAATAAAGGCAAATGTGCCCACAAATTCCTTGTTAACAAGGTCACCAGTATAATTTGAATATTTTCCACAGCTGTTGCTTTCACACCTAAAGAGGGAACTGGCTTCTGCTATGTAGGGCAAGTGAATGAGAATGCTAATGAGTCTAACAGACTGGTTCAAAATAGAAGCACAAACCTTCAATTCATGAGGACATGACAGTTATGAAACCAAAGCCCAGGAGATGGTCTGTGTTCAGGAATTCAACACTGCAATGTTGTTTGAATATTTGACATAGTTCTTGACCCAGGCTTGGCAAAATTTGAACACTATAAATAGAGGGGCCGGGGAAAAGGTCACAAGAGCCCATATTACTTCTTGAACATGAGATACAGTTTGGGAGGCTCCATAATGAATACACTAAAATATACCTCATGCCCTGTCTAGCATAGAATTTCTGTAGAGAGGTCATCTTTGTAGCAATATCATGTCGTGCATGTGTTCTATACATGCAGCAAAGTTGAAAGTGGGATTCAGAGTGATACAAATGACATTAAATAATGTAAAAAAATTCACTAAGAAGAATTCATTGCTGTTGGCTAAGATATTTAAGTAGCTACTGAGGAACTAATGGTACTCTTCAGTGATACATCTTCATTGTTGTAGCTCTTTTACATTCCGTGCACACTGAAGAATTTCTTACTGCTCACTTACTGTAGAGGCCATCACATGAGAATGGCAGCATCACAAGAAACGGTGAGGGCAAGAGGACATCCAAGTGGAAAGGTTGTCGTGGTAAAAGAGGCCAGAAAGTTTTTAGACTCAAACTTTTGCTGATAAGCTTGTCACAGCTCAGGCCTCATCCTCTTTCTGTCTCACAGGGCTCCTCTATCTTAGGTCATGGGCCACAGAACGAAGTCCCTCACTACGCATGAGTCTCTTGGCGCTGGACTTCCAGCTTCCAGAACTGAAAGAAATAAGTCTCTGTTCACTATTTTCTAAAACAGTCACCCAGCTCCTACAAAAGTACAAGTCTGAATCTTGTACTCTGAATAAATACTACAAAGACAATAATATGCAATGTATTAATTATTGAAACTATCCTACTAACCTGTTGTGAAATTGTCTCATTGCTATTTCTTTTCATTAAAATTAATAAAAAAGTACAGTTGCATAAGAATCACCTCCTGAAGACCTGATAGGCAAAAACTAGTCAAGTCCATTACAATGTAGCAAAATTTATCCAAGAAAAGAGCACTGTGATATTGATTCTCAGCCAATTTCCCAAAACTGAGGGGATAAAGGTTTGCAAAATTGCAGAAACAAGAAATAAGAACTAACACTTTAAAATCTTCCCCAATGTTGATTTGAGAAGTTAAAAATTTTGCAGTCAAGCTTAATAGTTTAGCACATGTGATAGGATCAGCTGGCATTCAGCTCATTCATAAGTTATTATTAATTTTTCCTGGAAGAAAAGTGGGCATCTTGAGAAGTTCCGGTAAGTCAGAGTGCTAGGTGTGCATTTTTAAAAAAAAGGAATAGAGAATAAAGGGAACACACAGAGATTACTGCTTAGCTACCTAACATGAAAACAAAGAGATAATTTATTCTAGAATACTGGCAATGATTTACCTAATTAGTTTTGGCAGCTTTAAGTGTGTGTGTGTGTATGTGTGTGTGTGTGTGTGTGTGTGTGTGTGTGTGTGTGTGTGTATGTATGTATGTATGTTTAAGAAAAAGGCTATGCAGAAATTTGTGCTTGTGAAATGCTGGATTAATGGAGTATAGATACAAAAATTATATCTAGTTGCATTATGTAATTCCCTCTGGGCAATTTTAATTATTGGGTATTTTCAGGACTTCCTGAATTTTCTTAGAACTGAAACTTATATTTTACCTTCAAGAAAAGTTACTTGGAACTTTGTACCCTGTTGAATGTTTTACTTAGAGAGGTCTTTTTGAATTATTCTAAGACTTTTGTTTTTACATTGGTTTTGGCAGCATGGGGGAAGTATGCTACGTGAACATAGTGAAATTCTCTAACAATTTATTTTGATTTAACATTCAACGAGGGAGAGATTTGTTTCCTCTGCAGATTTTAAAAGATTTAAATAGGATCAGTTATGTTCAGCTCAATTAAGCTACTGATCATTCCATTTTTTTAGCAGTAAAGTGTCCACAGCCCATTATTTCTTTAGAACAATGAACTGGGTTGGGCAGCCCGAGCTATGACGGCTCAGTGTATACAACTCATGTGCAGATTACTAATGTGCAATTTCAGTTCTGCTTCCATCAGATTTTGTTAAGTAGGCTTGAGGGTTTGGATTTGTTCCTTGTTAGAACAAAAAAAGGAGAGTAAGCAAGCTCACATGAACACATTTATTTCAAATAAAGCCTATCCAAGAGATGAATAAAGTGCAAGTCTTAGGACATTTAGAAAAAATGAAAACAAAGCAATGTGCTGACACTTCTTACAAGCGTCACAGTGGAATTCTCCTGTTGAAGCCTGAGACAATGGGCAATGTGGCTCCGTGGTAGGAAAATTCAGTGAAGTCACCAGGAGGTAACCACACTGACATGGGCTTTGTGGATGGGTAAGTATGTTAGCACAAAAAGGATACCTTAGTTCATTTCCATTTGGCTAATATTCATTCCATGCTGTCTTTATGTCAGGTACCAGGCAAACAAAGGCAAAAAGCCATTTCCCGTCTCTGGGAACCTCAGCCAACTAAAAGTGTCTTAACGATGGTGAGAGGGAAATTCTTCAGCAAAGCCCGAGGAGCTCTTTTCTGACTCCCTTTTGAGTACAGTGTTATAGTTTATGTGCAGTTGTTCCCCCAAAGCCTCATGCAATCGTGGGCGGGGACTTCTACAGATTGAGACTTGACTCATGAGTCACTGGGATTATGTGTTGTAGTACTGATGAGATTATTGGTCTGAGTATTACTGGGAATTATAGGTGTAGCTTGAGGTGGATAGGCTAAGGCAGAGAGCCTGATGTAATTTAAAGAGAGACAGAGAGACAGACTAGAGCTGCTGCTCTCTGCTCCCTGGTTGGTCGGTTGCCTCTGTCATGATTGTTGCTGTTCCGCAGCCATCAACTGGATGCTCTCTGCCCTGATCCACTCAGCCTTGGGCCAGCCGAACAAGCGCTGAAGCCTCCAGTAACTGTGAGCTAATAAACCTTCCCTTCCTTCACTTTGAGTGTTGGGTATTTGTCCCAGAAACAAGTACAAAGTAGCTAAGACATACAGGATCCAACTCGAAATGAGGCACACTACTTTTTAAATTTATTTTCATTATTATTATTTTATTTTTTAGAGAGAAAAGCAATAAAAAAGCAACGCAGAATTTCAAAGCAACAATGGTTATTATATTGCATATTATTTACTTCCACATAGTTGCCCAGATTACCTGATACAGGCATGTTGAATGGATCAGACGATATAAGCACTGTTCCTTTTAATGACTTGATAGTAAAATTATCTTAGTTATCTTGGTTATATATTCACTTCTTTTTCTCCCCTTTTTTCTTTTCTCTTTGCTCCCATCCAGGTTGTTCTTTCTTTTTGAGGAATTCCTTTCCCTTTCACAGAATCTATTGTACATTTTTGGATCTTATTTACTCTTTCAGTTTCTCACAGCAGAGAGACAACATGATGTTTGCACACGTGGTGTGATTTATTTAACTTTTATGAGTATGGTGTCTATTTGCATCCTTTCATCTATATAAAGTCTTGGATCTTTCCTTATAGCTGAGTAATACTCCACTGTATAAAAATATTATCTTTTTTATCCATTTCTCAGCTGATAGGCATTGACTTGTTTCCAAGATTTAGCCATGACAAATTGTTCTTCTATAAATGTGGAAGCACACACAGCACTGTGGTATGATGTTTTCAACTCTTCTGGAAAAATATCCAGAAGGGGAATAGTTGGATCCAGTGAGATCTCTAACCCTAATTTTTCTGGAGAAATCCACACTGATTTCCATAGTAGTTGTAACAGTCTACAACAGTGGAGAAGCATTGCATTTCCACAAGCACCACCGGCATTTTTTATTTGTTGATTTCTTGATCATAGCCATTCTTTCTGGAGAAAGATGGAATTTCAGCATTGTTTTAATTTGCAGACAAAGCGTGTTAATCATGCTAATATGCATAGCATGTTAATTATGCCTATTCACAAATATACAATGTATATATGATATAATAAATTAGATATATACTTATATAAATTATATTACTATTGTGTAGTGTATAAATATTCAATATAATAAATATTTACTGAGTAAAAATTAATATAGAATCTACTAATACAAATATATAGCATGTAAATATAATATACATAACTTAGACATAATATATTTTTTAAAACATTGTAGAGTGATCAAGGTAAGATCTTCAGATTTCACAAATAAAAATACTGGGTTAAATTAATTTAAGTTTCTTTCCCGGAAGAACTGAAAACACCATATCATGTGATATCTGTGCACCTATGTTTATAGCAGCCCAATTTGTAATAGCCAAATCTTGGAAACAACCAAAATGCCCATCATCTGAAGGATGGTTGAAAAAGATGTAGTATTTTCATGCAATGGAGTATTACTCAGCTATAAAGAATGATAAACTGGAACACTTCATATATAGATGGATGTATCTTGAAGATATACTCATAAGTGAAATAAACCAGACATACATGTGGAAATATCATATAGTCTCCCTAGTGTAAGAACTCAAAAAAAAAAAAAAAAAAGGAAATAAAAATGGAGAGTCATAGCACAGCTGAATGGAAATCAAGTACCTAAGGCTTAACAATAAAGTGACTGCAAACAGGAAAGATAGGAAACATGGTAGGAGCAAAACCACGCACAGGATAAATTAGATAACTGTCCTAAGAACATCCAAAACGTTTATCACACTGAGGATAGCAATGCGTAACACTAAAACTATGCTTGGAATGCCTGTCATTCTGGCCTTTTAGATGTGTGCTGCTTCTAATGTAATCTCAGTTACTGCTATACTCTTTCTCAAATAAATGGTTGGTTTGCAAGAAAACAAAACAAAAAAAAAGGGTATTAAATGAGAATAACAGACTAGAAAAAATTGACAGGCTACAATTTTGTATATGCTTGGATTTCTAAATTTCTGTGTAAAAATGTGTAACTGCTCTTGTCATTCTATAGAGATTTATTAAAATATCAATGATTGACAGATAATACCAATTCCAAATTAAGTCTAAGATGTTTGATACTGAGAAAAACAGTGATGTTCATCTCAAGTATATATGTTATAGTGTAATAGTATCATGAAACTTTTCTTCTGGAGGGTTAAGAATATAAGTTTACAAACCAAAAATTAGAGAAAAAGAAGGGCTACAAAGATTGCCAATATTTTGGCACTAGTCCTTCAGGGTCAGTGAGGACTTAGGACATAAGAGAACCTGTGCAATACTTCCTATAACTCAGTGGTTTCCCAAATTTTCTGTTCAAGGAGATTATGGGGCTATAGAGCAGAGACTAAAGATGTATAGTGTGCCTAGGGAGAGTCACCTAGAGAGGAAACATTCTCTCGGGCTTTCACAGAGAGCAAACTGGTCAAGCAATGGCCGTGACTCATCCAGATAGCTAACACTGGCAACAGTGCTACAAAGCACTGTACATGGTTTCAAAGTAAATCCTGAGGGAATTTGACTGACCTTGGGAAATACAAAAGTTACATGTTTTGTTATACATGTCTTGATTAAGCTTGCCCTTAACCATCCAGCAGAAAAGTTTAAACATGAGGCATAAAACATAAAGCTAGATTAGTATGTTGAGCTGTAAGAGGCTTAAATCAACAGCTTCCAAGATTTCCAGTTTTGTCAATAATCCACTGAAATTATGGAACATTGGATTATATATACAATTACTTTCTCTTAGTTCAATGAGAAAAAAATTTTTGTACCAATAATGATTAGAAAAAGTTTGTATCAAATATTGGGAATGTACTACCAACGTGTTTTGAAACTATCACACTATTATTTCTTATTAAAAGTAATAAAAATAAATTACAGTTTCTAATAATTAATAGGTAATTGTTAATATAAATTCATCCCACATCTTGCGTGAGGTGTATTAATTTCAAAAGTTATTTGCTGCATATTTGACACCCTGTCATGACTGGGAATCCTGTATTTGCCTTTCATCCTAGAATAGAAAAATGAGAAGCTGAGGGCCCTAGATCTTGGGGACCCTGGCAGACAGGACTCTGCCCTCCAAAAAACTTACTAATTCCAAATCCAGTGATTCACAAATACAGAGGCTAAGAGGGATTGGAAAATGTTTATGGAAATAAACAATTGAATTGAATGCCAGAATTCAGCAGAGAAGAAGGGCTTTATTCAGCCTTCCTACTGTTCAAATCAGGCATAATGATGGGTACAAGCTGTGTCATGTCCTCCAAAAGACACTATTTAAAGTGTGTCACGGCCTCTGTCTAGCTTGGTCTTTGGATGACACGAGTGCATTTCTGTTAGCAGAACAGTGTTTACAAATTCAAGTCCTTATATTATTTTTAAGTGAAAAGTGCTTCCTTTGGCACAACCTTGCCTGTTTAACTAAAAGTCCAAACCCCTTGCAAACTGCCAATCCCCTTTTAGGTACTTACCCACTTACCTCCCCAGCCCCTTGCTTTCCTCTGGTTGATTCTCTTTCCTTCTCTTCCTTAGCCCTCTAGGTCTCTGGTCATTCTGTTTTCTGACCTTCATGCTTTCTCATATCCTGGACTTTGGCACTGAGAAGGTGCAAAGGCCACCCTGACACCAGTGTTAAGCTGCTGATACCTGAGAAACCTCATCACTTCCCAAGAGCATCACATTTGACTCAGCCCAGAGAATGAGACCAGAAATGTCCCTGTCAAACTTTTTAGTTATAATCTAATTTGGAATACTCTTTGTTTTTAAAGTACAATGTGTATAAAAATATTACATTAAACTCCCTCCCCCATTCAATTCTCAAGAGGCAGCCTACATTATTAGATTTTTGTTCACTGTTTGAGAGTTATTCTAATTCACATATGAGAACAAAAACTTTGTTGTCCTGTCTTGCACAATGGCTGAATCTATTTACTCTTTTGCATATTGTTTATTTTTAATTTAACAGTATAAATGAAAAGATGGTATATTCAGCAAAGAGTTTAGTCATTTTTTATGGTTACATACAATTGCAATTATTATAATTTATCTAACTACTGACCGAGGAATGGTAATTTAGATTATTTCTAACCTTTTGTTCTCACTGGTAATGGTGCAATAAATAATTTTCCAAATAATTTATCTTGCAGGTGTGTAGATTACATCTATCGGATAAATTCTTAAAAGGAGAAATTCTAGGTACAATGCATAGTTGTCACTTTTATGCCATTACTAAATTTTACTTGGTAACATGTTTCTATCTATGCTCTGTCAGTAATGTAGGAATTTGTTATTTCCTCTTTAACTTTGATAACAGACTGCTTATTAAATCTTTTGTTCTTTGATGTGATTGGTAGAAAATATCTCCAAAAGAATTTAATTTTCATTTCTGTAATTACAAATGACAATGAATATATTTTTTCTTGTTTAAGAACTACTTTTACTTCCCATCATTAACCTATCTGATGTTAAAATTTACCTATTTATTCAGTTATTGGAATTTTCTTATTGATTTACTGGAACCCTTTATATAGTAATGAGAAAAGCCATATGTAAAATGAATCACAAAGGTCTTTCTAGTTTGTCACTTGTGTTTTGATTTTGGCATGTTTCTGTTTTATGTAGCATAAATCAGTAATTATTGGTTTTATTTTTTAGAATTTTTATTACTTTTAATAAGAAATAACAATATGACAGCTTCAAAACATGTTAGTAGTACATTTGCAATAATTGATACAATGCATATTGTTGTCCTCCCAGTACTTGCACAGAGCACAGGGTGTAGACGTGATGAATTTTCTAATTGTTAGTGTTACAAAAAATTTCTTCTCTTTGAACTAACAGAAAGTAGTTGTAAACATAGTTCAGTGTTCCATAATTGCAGTGAATTGCTTTTCATAGCTTTTAATTTTCATGCCATACTAGGAAAGCTTTACTTACCTCATATTTTATAAAAATATCTTCTTATGGCTTATTCTATACATTTATTCATATTTTACACTGCTATCCCCAGTTCTTCTAAAACTTATTCTGCTATAAGTCTTTTTTTTTTTTTTTGTCTTTTTCAGAAAGGGTCTCATTATGCAGTTCAGGCTGACCTTGAGCTCATTTTTGTAGCCCAGGCTGGTCTAGAACTCACACTGATCCTCCTGCCTCAGCCTCCTAAGTGCTGGGATTACAGGCATGTGCCATCTGCTATGTCTTGAGGTGCAAAATTATACTTTGCTGTGAAGAACATTCAAAGCTCTCATAAACTAACCCATAGAAAAATTATACTTTGCAATTATTTGGTAATTGTCATCTAAAAATATTATATATGATTTCCAAATAAAAGACTAAATTTAGTAGTGCTTCTAAATGTGCAGGAGGAGAGGAATGTGTGAGATAGTTTGGGCCATGTAAAGATTATGATTTTCTTCTCAATTCTGCATGTGCCCTTTGCCAAGATAAACATGTTCTTACACTTGTCAGATATTTGGATCCCAAAGTTTGTATGTCACTTGCTATGGTCTTTATATATCAAATTGTGCACAATGTTAACACTTCTCCATTCTGTTAAATTTCCACATTATTTTTTCATTTTGCATATAACTTATGGTGATATGAAAGATTACCATTGTTATTATCTTATATTTGGAATGAGAAAGAAGAAGCAGTGCAAGCCCAAATTTTAAAGTAACAATCCAATGGTAACATCAAACCTTTAAGAAGGAATTTAGTTACTTCTCATTTAAAAAAAGATTGAAGCTCTCTTATGATTTGGACATATCAACATAACTACGTCTCAATTTGGGGTTCTTTGTTTCGTATAAAATTTATCTCTGAACGCCTGAGTGGAGATTATGGCCAGTTATATTCATGTGGTAGAACCACATTTCTAGTTTTGTAGGATATGAGCTAATGTTGCAGGATTTTTTTTTTAACTTGTTTAATCTGATGCAAATTTTCAGCATTATCTTTTTCAGTTCAATCATCCTCTATTATGGCTTTGTGAATTTTCATAGATTTTACCTCAATTTCACATATTTTTTTTTAGCAATTCTGAATCCTTTATTAAATATGGACTTTTTTGCTCTGGAAAAAGATGTGTAATGGTTGAGATTGGAATATGGAATCAAGAATGCTATTTTTTATTCTTAAATAATTGAAGGGAAGTGATTTTTAAGGGGCAAGGAAAACACAAGCTCCCTTTAGAGAATCCCTTCTGAGACATCTATAAGTCATGCGGGAGATGTCAAGAACAGCATGGGGCATCTGGACTGCAGAAAGGCTTGGAAGTCCTCAGCAGAGGACGTTTAAAGGCTCAGAAATGGGTGAAATTGCTTTGGTTATCATGAAGCTGGCAAGAAAGATGGGCCAAACTTTGACACTGAGAAGGTTGGAGAGGGGAAAGCATCTAAAGGAGGGTGTGCGAGGTCACATCCTGCTGTATGGAGGACAGGGTCAGATGTTCCTTGGAGTTCAAGAGAGAGAGGAGATGAGAGGGTGTGCTCTAGCTGTTCCTGCAGTGAAAGACCAGGACATAGCAGCAAATGTATCAAAACCCTCAGGCAAATGCCTTGGAGACAGTAAGATTGCAGATCTGAAAGTACTGGAAAGCAACTTGCTCTGTTAATAAGAAATCAGAGAGGGCAAAGTTAGACATTTTGAAATGACTGATGAAGGGGTCTGTCTAGAAAAACAGCTCATGTCTTTCTTCTGTTCTCATACCATGATCAACACTCTGGTAAGCTGAGAAGGCAAATTCGTGAAGACTTCCTTCCTGCCAGCAAGTACTCAATTCTGCAGGATATAAGCGGGTTTGCTCTTATTCAGCTCAGTTCTACACTAAGGAGATGGTGTCTACACCAAGAGATAGAACCAAACACTATCGTTGAGAGCTTTCCCTAACTGAAAGAGCTCTCTACACACTACTTTTATTCTAGATGCCACTTCTAAGTCCCAAGTGGTTTATCTGTGCTTCTGAGTGACTCTGTCCACGGTCAAGCCGTTATCACTTGAGCTGTTGGCTTCAGTAGCTCACAGAAGTCAGGAGAAAGCTTCCAAGGGCTTTTCTAAACCTTGTCCTTTAGAGTTTCACAGGAAATTCATTGATTATCTAATACTAGTAGACTGTGTGGGGAAGCCCAGAAAAACACTATCCCCTCAAATTCTTGCCCTTTCTCTGTGCAGCATTCACCCCTCCAGGCTATGAGGTGGGAACCCCTGGAATGAAGAGTGCTTTGTGACCAACTACTGAACATAAGTAGATAGAAAGTTGGCTGGTGGCTAGTTCCAAGACCAAAAGATACAGGAAGACCAAAGTTTCTATTAGCCTCCCTGAAGAAGGGCAATTCAATCAGTTATGGCTTACTTTAGTGATGGAGTTTGGAGTCAAGAACCATGGACAAAAATTATCCCACCAGCAGGGAGAGTGGATGAGCTGGAGGTGGAGGAGAATGAAGGAAGCATCATTTTATTTGTGTGGTCCTGTAGGCTATGAAGACAAAAGGTAGGAAAGCCGAGTGGGACTGTTGGGAAGCAGGAAGTGTTCATCTGAGATTTATGAATGTCACTTCTCCTGGAAAGCCTTGGGCAAGTTTGTCCATCAGTGGTCCGCTTCTTGGTAGTCGTTCAGGATAAGGGACAGGGTGCGCTGATCCAGTGGGAAGAATTTTCCGGGTGGAGAGCTGACCTTCATGGCTACTTGAGAAGGTGCTTGTTTAGGAGATGGCACCACACACCTCAGAGAAGCAGCCTGACTTTAGCTTTAGATGAAGATGAACACTGACAAATTCTGTAACACACTGAGTGCTAAAATTTCAATACACAGTTGTGTAGATAGTAACTTAAGTAAATTCTAATTTAGTGCGTAGAATAAAATCATCTTACATAAATTTCAATGTAGAATTTCATGTTTGAAGTGTGAAATATGAAGAAACTAAGTAAGACATGCGGTGGGTACTGGGGGATTGCCTTTGGAAATGGGGATAGATGGAAGATCGGATCTCTTGATAACTGCGAACTTTACAGATGACTACTCTGCCAAATTTCAGTCTTAAATCATGATCCACAGATTTGACTGTGCATTTATAAAAGTGGAGGGGATGATGTAATAAAGTAGAACTAGGAGTCTACTTAAGGAAGCAGCAGAGAATAAGAGGAAAAGCCACCAGGGTACTGGGAAGTTCTCAAGATAAAGGCATCAGGTTTGAATGGGTGTTATGTTACCTACTAAAATACAAGCACGAATACAAAACAAAGCAAAACCTTGTCATAGGTCTTCTGGATCACATTTTATTTATTTAATTGTCCTTTCCTCCAGTTTTTCTGGAGAAACTTGCCTCTTGAAGTTTTACCTTTTGTAAATACTAAAAGGTTATGCTGCAAAGTTTCAGCCAATGTTTTCCGAATCCTGTTCCAAGAAATAATGACATCAGATTGACTGCCTCGTATCTACTTGGAAGATTGGTGTGTGTGTGTGTGTGTGTGTGTGTGTGTGGGTGTATGAAGATTCCAAAGTCATCTCCCTGAAGTATCACTTGTAGATTTTAGTCTAAGAATCTGTATTTAGAAACAAATTTTCTCAATGGATTAGCACAGGCAGCCAGATTGGAGAACATGACACTGACACCTATCTGATAGTACTATGTGTAATTTTACATTATTTTTGCAATAAAATAAATAAAAATTGATAAAGTAGCATGTAGTTAGGGTGGAGTTGCAACTTGATTGGCTTTGGGATCTGCTCCAAAGATTTATGGGGCACCCTGCTAGAAGTATCTGGGTGAGTCCTGGACACACACTGCCTGGGACTATATCGGGCCCCTCACCCCTTCTCCTGGCCAGCCTCCCGTGCTCTGCTTATCCGCCTCTCCAAGCCACGCAGCTCCCACCATGCTTTCTTTCTTTTGGAGCTAGCAGAATGTGGACTCAAACCATGAGCACATTAAACCTCTCTTCCTAAGTTGCAAGTGTTGGGCATTCTGTCTCAGTGGCAAGAAAGCTGACTAATGTAAACAGATAAAATAAAATTAGAGGATTTTGATTTGCATGCTGATGCTCTCCTGAGCTGATAATTTGAAGATGATTTGATCAGGAGCAACTGCTGTGATGAACTACATTGTCTCTGGTACCCCATCACAGGCCGAGAGCCCTGCTGCCTGCAGTGGCCTCAGCATGCCATTCTTTTCATAAATGATGGAAGAGGTCACTAGCACCTCCTGTTCTTCAGATTAATCTTGGATCCTGGATCAGATTCATTTTCCAATTTCCTGTTGACTCTCAACTAACCTGACAAGAACAAGAAGTTCATATGCCAGCTTATACCTAAACCATGAAAAACTAATCACATGCTGCCACCACCTTGGTTATGTTGGAGGAGTGAGGTGATAGTTCAAACGACATTGACAATGTGTTTCCATTTCTGACTCAAAGGTTACCTTCACATATATTGCTGGAATGTCGAGTTCAAGATAGGCAGTCTCCAGCAGACTTGTGAAGAGCGATCATGAGTAATTGCTGTATAAGTATAAAAAGATTTATTGTACAACACAATAACTTTAATTTTAGTCATTTTACTTTAATTTTAATTATTAATTTGCTTGCATAGTAAGTGGCTGAAAAATATAAATTAGGAACCAAATTTGTTAAGAAAGGATTAGAAGAATATGTTTGAAACTATCATTTAAATCTCCAGAAGTTTATGTTTTTCTTTTTTCTTATAGGAAGAATGGGTAGACTACTTATTCAGTAATTATTTTTTCTTTGGGCTGCTGCTAAGCTCAATAAGGTATGTGTTGGTAAATAATCTGATAGATATCTATCATTTATTTGGGGATTTTTGAGAGCCTTCCTGAAGCTATGAGCAATTTCTCCCTATGTTTTGTTTTCCTTTTTCTCTCACTTTGTTTACTTTGCCTTGTCTTTCTCTTCCTTCCCTCTTTTCTTTCCTCATATCAGAAATGAAACCTATAGATGCCCTAGCACTAGGTTACATTTTAAACATTTTTTTTGTGTGTGTGTTTTATTTTGAGACAGAGTCTCACTGAACTGCCCAGGCCAGCCCCACACTTTCAGTCTTCCCTCGGCCTCCCACACGTGTAGCTGGATGTCAGGCCTCCCTGCTGCACTCAGCTATTTGCCACTCTTCAGTAGCAAAAGTTAAAATACTCGTGGGACTGCATGAAGCCTCTGAATAGAGACCACATTTACCGGAGCCTGCAGCTGCTGAGTTCTCCCCCAGACGGCGGTGAGTGGAAGAGGGGCACAGCTCCCACCGATTTGCTTAAATGGAGTGGGCACCTGTTCCTCCTTCCCTCCTCCCTGCTGGTTGGCGGTGGGTTTGGGGTCAGGCTTGTGGATTGGAGTGGAGCCATCTCCCTGACCTAGAGGGAGCCAAATGGTAGGTGTGGCAGAGCTGCAGGGTGGGACAGTCTGGGCACCACATCAATCCTGGAATGATTAGCTTGACTTTATGAGGGTTTAAAGCCATGAAACAGGGGGCAGGACAAGAGAACAAGAAGAAGGATGGAGGTGAAAGGAAGAGGAAGAGGAGGAGGAGGAGGAGGAGGAGGAGGAGGAGGAGGAGGGATGCACTACTCATTCCACTATCTCCATCCATATCTATGAATAGAGGAAATAATGGCGGGCCAGGTGTGGCACTGGAAAAGTGGCAGAAGAGGATGCCTGTGTCACAGTTTACATCAGAAGACAGCTAGCAGCTGGCAGAAACAGGTAGCCAAACACAGCTGCTTTTGAGGTCAGAGGCGGCCCATTTCCACAATGACAATCATGTCTGTCTGCTGAAGGGCAGCCAGTGTGGAAACTGATGTGTTCTGTGCATGTACATTATTGTATACAATTACTACTTGAAATGGTTCATGGTAAGGATATATTCTTGGAGGCAACTGGCTATATAGTCTCTTGCTTTTTAATAACATATGTGTCAGCCAAATAGACATATGTCTTAACAGCTTTTAATTATTTCTACTGTTTTCTTGCTTCTTTGCATTAAACATGACTTCAGTCTTTTGCATATTCATCTGAAATCTCCCTTCCTTTAGCCTGTGCAATCATTTCTTTAATAATTGCTGCCAGGTCTGTGGGGATTTTTGCAAAAACAATCAGCCTTTCTTCAAACCAAAGCAGTCCGTTTCCCTTCAAGCCCTCTTCCCCACCCATTCACAGTTTCTGCCCATCTTTTTTGGCAGAAGGAGAGTTTCGATTACTCCTGCACTAACTTGTTAGCTAACTCTACAGTTCAAGTATAGCCCTGTTTTACAACAATCCCTTTGGCAGCTGGACAGTTTCACCCACAGGTGTGTCTCAGGGGCAAAGTTATCCCTTGTATTGTGCCTTTAATGCTTTCTATGTCAGAGATAATTTTGGAAAAGATTTGCAGTGTGTTAGTACTGTGATTATATTTGTTTGGATTTAATAGGAACAATAGATCACTGGAGAGGAACAAAGCGATATTTTGATGTAGCTCAGCACTTGAGCTAGATAGATTTTGAAGGCACTGTGTAGGCTTGGTATTTTCTGCAGAGCACTCCCCATGAAGCCAGCCCTGATTTGAACAAGGAAGGAAAAAAAACATGACTTTGTAACTTTGCAAAGTACCCTCTCTACATAATGTAGGCTAGCCATATGATGTATATTAGATAAACATAGAGAATTGTATGTTTTGATAAGGCAGGTCTAGTATAAAAGAAAAGTTGAGATGCTGATTGAGTCGGGCTCCTTTGATAACTTTGTATTTCATGACACCTACAAGAATTGTAGGCAAGCTGCCAGCTAGACAAGGAATGAGCGATCCACCATGTATTCTTTGGAGTGCGACAAATGGCACTCCCCAGCCAGGCCCTTGTCCTTCCACCTGGGAGGTGTGCATCTTATTTCCACAGGGCCTCCGTGAACAAGCCAGACCCACAACTGGGACCCTTGACCACGTTTGTACACACACCCACGCAGAGCTGGTCTCCTGTTTAGTTACCTCTCTTGACGTTGCTTTTCCTGATGGCCATGGCAACCTGGAAAGAGCCTGGGCTCTGAGTCAGGATTCTTGTCCAAATTGAGGTTGTCAGATGAAATTCAGATGCTAAAGTTTTCTGTAGTGAATGATAATTACTTTTATTTTGATTATGTCCCACTTATGAAATATTTTGTATCTGAAATTTGGTTACATTGTGCTTCCTGCATATTTATTTGCTAAATTTGGCAATATGAGCCTAAATTCAGTTCCTGTCACTAATATTAAAAAATCATTCAAATTGGAAGTTCCCAACTTCTTCCTACAAAGAAGTGGGTGTGGTGGCTGACAGGAAGGGGAGCAACAGTACTTATGAAATACTAGTACTTAAATCCTTGTATGTGGCTCTTGGTGAAATGATTAAATGCATCCTGTTCACTTAGAGTTCTCAGGAGTACCTAGTAACGACGTCATACATATCAACAATGTATTAGACACTGTCCTTGGGAATTAGCAGCGGTTCCATTCACTTGTATAGTAATCTTATAATAAAGTAACTATTATTTTTTCTTTATAGATGAAGGGATCAAGACTCAGAACATCTACCACAAAAAGTCTTTTCAGCCATAGAGAATTTATCACAGAAGTAGCTGGTAAGAAAGATGAATAGCTGCTGGCTCCTTTCAAACATTTCACTAAATGACAAGGCCGAATTAAAGCTGAGCTGTGAAAGTGTGAAGAATGCACTTCAAGACCTTCCAAAATTTCCAGAATGACCAAATGAGTTGATGCTGAAACAAATGTGTGTCACACAGTTTGACATGGTATTTACTGGTGGGACCACTTTGCAAGAGCTAGGTTCAACAATGGCACATCCTCTGCCTGCACACCGACATGAGCACAAAGTATGTTAGTTATCAGACCCCTTTCTCTCTCCTTCCTCTGTGAACATCTTTCCATGAGATTCAGGAATTTTAGGAAGAGCTGATACCCTGGGGAGAGGGGAGGATATTTGTTGAGCACATTACTTAGAGTAAAAATAGCTGAAGGCTTAATGATCTTTTTAGGTCATGTCAAAACGTCCCTGGGGTCAAAATAGTGGTAGCAAAACAGTCAGAAGAAATCATGCTGGCTCAGTTGAAGAGATGACTAGTTTGAGCTGAATTGTGAACATTTTACTTTCAGATGCAAAGTTGTCCAATAATTCCTCTCATTTTTCTGGATTCCTTGAGGTCACTCTGTTTATCAATATTTAGATTTTTGATGAAAATAAGAATAACCATATCTGTTATGTGAATGTATATGAAGTCTGCAGAGGGCTTAGAGATGAGCTATGAATAACTGATCATAAAAATTTCAATAGCTACATGATTTTATAACTTCCTTCTTTCCTGAAGATTAGCTAAATACAAAGCCCTCACTGTGTAATATCCTTAGGTACCACCTTCTACTCTTTAGTATCTTAGCCTTCCTCAGCTCTTATATATTTTTGTCTCCCTGTGAATATCATAAGTGCGTGAAAATATAGTACTTGTCAGTGCAGCATAGATGCTTTTAGTAATGACAGGGCTGATCTTTCTTCCTCTAAATAGATGACAAGAAAAGGGGTGATTGGGAGAAAAGCTCGCTGCCTGCCCTGGTGGGTGGAGTTGTGGGGGTGAAAGATTGTTTTTATCTTTTTTCTATCTGGGAACCACAGATTCTGTGCTTTTCTTACTGGTTGCAAATGTAAATGGAACAACCCTGGAGAAGCTGTGACTCACTGCCTTGAAGGAATTCCCAGCCACTAGGAGGTGGGGACTTTTTCTCTCATGGCATCTGATTCTCTGGGCTCACTTACTCTTCCTTGGCCACTGTAATGCCTGTTATAGTGCCCTGATGATACTATGGCTCCTAAAGTCTCAATTCCTCCCACACGGCTCCTATGGGATCTGACTCTTTGCTGCCCTCTGTATGTCCTATCCCGAGATCTTAGTCGCCTTTAATTGTATTTCCCCAATCTGCTCTCTCTTCTTTTTCTAAACAATATCAGACAAATATCCAATGATTGATATTTTTAATGACAGAAGATGTCCTAAGTGGCTCATCAGAAAAGATATTTGCTTTATACTAGGAGGCCAACCTTGGAGACATTGCCCAGTAGATTGTGTCTCTAATAAAAGAACTTCTGATGATAAGCACTCTTTCTTGAGCTATTGTTTTATACCTACCACGGACATTAACTTGATGTAATTTGACTACAGTCTCCTAAGGTAAGTAGTACATCATAATTTTCATAAAAGGTTCAGAATAGGTAAATGGCTTGTCTGTGCCACATAGCACCTGACACTAAAGGGATTTGACATACTTTACTCCAAAGTCCCCACCTAGCAGGAGAGAGATAAGGAGCCAGACAAGGAGCACAGACCCTTAGGCATAAGAGGAGTGACACACAGGGCCCTACCACTATTTATTCCTCCACCTCCCACTGCAGAAATTTAACTCCATCAAGAAAAACCAATTCTCATCCAGCACATGCCATTATACTCCTTTGAAATGGGAAGAGAAAAATGAAACTTGCTGAGAAAAAGCCCAAGGGATCCTTAATAAAGCACAAGGGGACTTAGGGAAAACAAAATAGCAGATGTGGACCTAAATATATCAAGACTACAAATAAAGACAGGGAAATCTTTCAAAGAGACCTGCATGACATTGCTGATACATTGATCTTGTCAAAGAATGCAAGTTATGGTCAGCGTCCTGGGAAAGGGGCTTTTGTGAGATGACTTGAGTGGCTCACCTGTCCCAGCCAAGTGGCCTAGGAGGAGATAGGAGAGAGCAGTTTTGCTTCTGTGAACCTGTTTTATTGGTCACCTCACCTCTAACTCAGTCCAAGGTCTCAGAGAGGACATCTTTTCCTCTGTCCAATAGCTTCATTTGCAAGTGGGCTGGTGAGACTATGTTAGTGGTCAGGATATTTACTGAGTTTGATCTTATAAAGGCTGAAATGCGTCTATGATAGGTAAAAATATCATAGGATATCTGTGTATTTGACCTAGTTAGCTTGCAACATAGGTATTAGGCTTGATCCCAATAGCAGCTCATGAAGGGATTGAACTAGAATTTCTAGGCAATTAGGTTCATATATCAGCATAGTTTATAAATTTATTGAAAATTGTTTAGCAATAATAATAGCTGCTTATTGAGTATCTAGTCTGTGTTAATGGCTTGAAATAACTTATCTCCCTTGACTTTCATAGCAACCCTAAATACCATTGAGAAATTAATGATTTCCGGAGTTTGCAAAACCAGGATGAGTTCAGTATTTCTTTGTCCTATTGTTCTGCTGATACTAATCTTCACTTGTGGAAGGGCCTTCTTTCATATGTGCAGAGGTTCTGGCTAAAGTCAGAGCTCATCACCACCCTTGCCACATGGGTGAACATGTGATTAGAAACAACCAATTGCGTGCTCCTTCTGGCCATAGGACTGGTTGAGAATGAATGACTGACCTCCATCTAAGAGAAGAGTACTTCACTAGGGTTTTACATGTGACTAGTGAGAAAGAAATACACTCTGTCCTTACTATGAACTTCTCAGTGAAGTGAAGTAAACCAGCCTCTGCTAGCAATGTGCTCCACCTCCAGCACCTGTGGAAAGCTCATCTGGGTAGATCTTAAGCATCTCAATAAAGGAGAGAAGTAAGAGGACCTGCAATGCATCCTCTTTGCCTAAAATGTCTGGGCCAACTCTATTCCTTTTCACTCATAGGAAGCTATTCCCACGCAGCTAATTTGATGTGGGTTTCTGTCCTTTCTACGGGAGTACTGGTGATGCCTGGGCAGAGCCGGCATTGGAAACTTCAGATTCCTTGTGATTCTAGTAAAGTATGGCTCTCAGTGAGAAGAGGCGTTGGTGCCACAGACATTGTGTGGTTTCTTCTTCCAGCTTGGGGGCCAAGCTTCAAGGAAGCAGTCAGCGTTGTCTAGCTGACACTGTTTGGCACTGGTCTTCAGTCCTCTCGGATTTTGAGGAATGATTGATTATTTGACATCTTGCCAGGGGACCAGTAACCATAGGAGGTCTCTTTAACTTGTCAGGTGGCGACAGCTCAATATTTTGCTTTCCCTAGTTTCTACCTTCCCACCTCCTAATTACTTAAAAATGTGAGTAGAAAGTTATACTATCCCTTACTATCAAGTAGAAAACTTTTTCTTACCGAAGTCTAAGAGGTTTTTTTTCCTCCCAGGTTTTGATTATAATTTACAGACATGTGCCCTCAAAATACAAGTATGTGAGCACACACATGGATGCATGCATCACTCGACAATAGTAAAGTTGGGTCACAGTGAGTGTTATAGGTAGATTTCAGTTGAGAAGAAACACACTCATGGTGCCCTGAAGTCATGGGGAAGGGGGAGAGGTGGGATACAGGAAGGAAGACACAGATGCTGTTTACTCCCTTTTTCTTGATTATGAACCACAAATAAATGCAGAAATTACTCCTACAGATCTTTTGCTCCAGGCAAGTAATGTACCGAGTCTGTCGTATCTCAGTCCAGAGTCAAGATCAACTTGTAGTTTCTAAATGTTAACATACACTTAGACCCTCTGAGAGGTTAATTATGAAAATACAGATTTTTGATGGTATTCGGAATAGGGCCCAGGCATTTTTCTTTCTAAACAAGCTCTTTCAAGAGTTCAGATGTGCATGGTGCTTAGCACCTGTTATAGCCAGAGAGAGTGATTATCTCGGCCATTTGTGTGTGGGGATGGATTTTGTTCTGTCCTTTTCTTGTGTGAAGGTATTTCAGGTCCACCCCAGAAACTACCTTTTTTATGCTTTATTTCCTTGGCCAACTTTTCTCTAGCACATTACCTCTCAATTTCATTAAACCCATCTTCCATATTTTTAAAATCATCTCCATCTTTAATTCAGATCAAAGCACTTATGGGAAAGTTGATAGGCTAATATTTTTCCCTGGCTGGACCTATCATGATATTTGGAAATGCTGCTCACTACCACTGTCATAACTGTGATACACAAGGACTTGTCTGTAATGACAGAGAGAGAGAGAGAGAGAGAGAGAGAGAGAGAGAGAGAGAGCCAGCCAGACAGACAGACAGAGATAGAGAGAGAGAGAGACAGACAGAGACAGACAGAGAGAGACAGAGACAGAAACAGAAACAGAGAGAGAGAGAGAGAGAGAGAGAGAGAGAGAGAGATTGTCTTCCTTTTCAACCCACTCCTTCCACTCACCTTTCCGTGGGGTCTTCACTACACCATCCCCAGATCTTTACTGTCATTAGTTCTATTTCTATTCATGTGTTATTTCTTTCCTCTAACATTGTACTTTTTATTTTTAATTTTACTACTAAGAACAATGTAAATAGGTAAAATCCAGAAAATTAACAAAAATTTGAAACTTACTATCTACTAGGAACTATAGTATATATTTTGTAACTACTATATTTAGTAAGCACTATAAAAGTCTTTCAGGATTAGCTATAATTAGCCACATTTTTTTTTTTTTTTGCCTTTTTGAGACAGGGTCTCACTGTACAGTTTATGCTGGCCTTGAGAATTAGCCACATTTTGCAAATGACAAAATATTACTCTATGGTCAGTGTACTGCCCTGACTTTTCCTTTTCTATAAAGTATTCTGACAGTAGAATATCAAGCTGCCTTCTTCCCTAACTCTGTTCATTGTTTTGCCATTATTTAATGTACTTTCAAAAAAGTTCATGATCAGTAGCCTAATCCTCTGTTTTTTTTTTTTTTTTTTTTTTTAGCTCATTCTCAGTTATCACTCTCAAAAATGGCTCATTTCGTGTTGTAGTATGAGTCTTCTTTAATCCCCTTTACATAGTTTTATTCCTTATGTTTTATTCTCCAGTCTCTTTGGCTTTACCTTTTCCTCTTGGATCTTTCTTTTACCCCCAAGTTGAGTCTCCTTCAGTTTTCTAAAGATGTGCATTTTCTGAAATTCTTTCTTTTCCTGTTTCTTGTTCTTTTTTTCAGTCTTCTGTGTGCATTGGCAACAAGTTCAAAGATCTGAGAATACTGCTAGCTCCAAAGGCTCTTCTGAAATCCAGGCCAGGCTAGTGAGGCCTGATAGATGGCCACATCGACCTGTCATCAAAACATGGTGTTTGACATCTGCGAGTTTTCAGATCTGTGGTGGATTTCTAGCTAGTGGTGAGCTTGTTACACCCAGCAGAACTGAACTAGAGTGGTGCTAGCTGTGGGAGGTCCACCTAAAGATTGCTACCAGCAACACAAAATGTACAACTGGAGGAGAAGAAAGCAGGATGTTAAAGAAGGTGTCTTGAGAAGCTGTTGGAACTGTTGGGCTCTTCTGCTGGGTGACCTTATCATGCTGGCTTTCCTGACTTCATGCTGGTGAATTTGGCTGTTCTCATTGGAGGAGGCACTTGGAGACTTGTCACTGAGAATCGCTATGGCTTTCTCTGGAGGAGCTTTGGTCCTCACCTTGACCATCACTTCCCGGTTCTGAGGGGAAGACTCCTCTCGGAGAAGTTTGTCACATTGACTTTCCTAATGGGAACTCAATTTTCCTCATAGTTGGAGGAGCTCAGGACCACACTCTCACTGAGGATGGCTTTTCAGGGAAACTCCAGCATGTATTTGAGCATTACTTCCTTGATTCAGTTCAGACCCCTCAGCCTGCTAGCACAGGCTGGATTCTTTGGTAGTGTATGGATTTCATTCACTGTTTGTATATGATGCTTTGGGTGATTCATTATAAAATAATCTTATACAATCTGCCATATATTTCATTGCTCCCCTTGCAAAATTACAACAGTATCACATCTGTTTTAATAATGCATTTTCGGATATTGTCAATAAACCAACTACAGTGATTCTGAAATGTGAATCTCCAAGTGAGCGGTCATTTGCATCTTCCTTTGCAAAACATTCTAATTATGACCCATGTTTGATTCTAAAGAATTTTCCATCAGCTTGTTTCACTATTCCTGTTCTCACTGCTATGGTTCTCACTCATGATATTGATACTTTTGTTAAAATCAATATTTGAATTCCCTCAAGTCATCTTCAACCTCGGTCTCTCGTCTTTATTAATAATGCATTCCACTCTTTTCTGGCTGGAACCTCCGTGGAGGGTGTAGAAGGGAAGAAAAAGAAGGTTCCTGCTGTGCCAGAAACCCTTAAGAAGAAGCAAAGGCATTTCACAGAGTTGAAGATAAAGCACCTGAGAAAGAAGTTTGCCTGAAAGATGCTTCGCAGGGCAAGGAGGAAGCTCATCTATGAAAAAGCCAGGCACTATCACGAGAAGTACAGACTGATGCGCAGTACTGAGATCTGAATGTCTAGGACAGCAAGGAAAGCTGGCAACTTCTATGTCCCTGCAGAGCCCAAACTGGCATTTGTCATCCGGATCAGGGTTATCAATGGTGAGAGCCCAAAGGTCTGCAAAGTCTGCAGCTTCTTCGCCTTCACCAAATCTTCAATGGCACCTTTGTTAAGCTCAACAAGGCTTCAATTAACATGCTGAGAATTGTGAATCTATACATTGCATGGGGGTACCCAAACCTGAAGTCAGTAAATGAACTAATATGCAAGTGTGGCTATGGCAAAATCAATAAAAGGAGAATTGCCTTGGCAGATAATTCATTGATTGCTCGAAGACTTGATAAATATGGCACCATCTGCGTGGAGGATCTGATCCATGCATTATTACTTACTATTTAGTGTAGGTAACAGTGGTTCTCCTTTTAGATATCTTCCAAAAATAATTAAAAAATACTACTATGATCCATATATACTTATGTTTATAGTATCAAAATTTATGATAGCTAAATCTTATGAACAGCATAATGTTCATCAATAGATGAATGGATAAAGGAAATGTGATATTTATACACAATGGAATAGTACTCTGACATAAAAAAGAGAAACTTACAACATTAATGTAAAAATGAATACATCTTGAGACCATAATGCTAATTGAATTAACTTATGTACACAAACTCAAACATTGCATGATTTCTCTTAAAATAAGAAGTTAATATATAAAGTATGAAATGAAAGATAGGTGATAGAGAAAGCAGAAGCATTGTGTTCTAAGTATGTTCCTATTGTTGGTTTCTAGTTTCACTCCATTGTGGCATGAGAGCTCAATTTATAGGGTTTCCATTTCTTTGAGTATGTTAAGGTCTTTGTCTCAGTTACTTTTCTCCCCTTGCTGGGACAAACACCCAACACCCAAAGTGAAGGAAGGAAGGCTTATTTAGCTGATAGTTAATGGAGGTTTCAGTCCATACTCAGCTGGCTCCAAGGCAGACTGACACAGGGGTAGGAAGAAACCTTTCATGATGGCAGCAAAGAGCAAGAGCAAAATGGAAGAGCAACAAAAGCAATGGCAACAGAGAGGAAGTCTGTCTCCCTTAAGGTACACTCAGGCTATATCCTCCAGGCTGGGTGTAGCACTCACACCCATAATCCCAGTGCATCATGAGTTAGTCTCAAACTCTAGAACTCCCCTCCCCATGACTGCATGAGGCTTTGGGAGAACAACCAGACACAAACCATAACAATGGTTATCTTGAATTAAAAACAATCAATATACAGGATAGGAAAATTTATAAAGGTAGAAAATAGCTTAGTAGTTGTCAAGACTTACAGGAAAATTAGGACATGACAGTGGGTAGGATATTTTGCTTTGAGATACAAAAAATGTTCTAGATTAGATTGAAGTCATGGTCGTACAACTCTGTCAATCAGTATGCTAAAATCCATTGAGTGATACACATTATGTTAGTACATTGTATAATATGCAAATTTTAGTTCAATAGATATCGACTAACCATTTGTGTATCACAGTAGTTGACTTCATTTAGGGTATACATGGCTGGCTACAGATAGGGTTCTGTGCTGGCTCATAAAAATTTGTAATCCAACTCAAAAGTCAGTTAAAAATTCACATATGTCAGCGTATTTTTTAAAAGTATCACCTAGAAAAAAACTTTTAAAACCATCTTGTAAAACCTCCCAGTGCTTTCTACCTAATGTACCAATTGTATTTTCCTGTGTCATTTGCGTTGGAGGAATGCTCCTGTCTTGGGTCAGCATCTTTGTTAGGGTTTAGGTAACTAACATGCATGGACTTCTTCCTTTTGAGGATAAATGAGGCCCATCAGCCCCCAAGGCATCCCCCCAGATGGCAAGTAGCGCCACAGAATGTGGGAGTGAGGACACACCTCACTTCAGGACCTCACTCAGAGCTTTGTGCTCACTTTGAAGGTGAGATGGGAGAAAGTCCTTGACTTAGATAATGTTTTTGTTGTCCTGAAGCAGAACGCTCTGCCTACTGTCATCTCTGAATTCCTCTCCCCTGAGTTAAGGCAGGAACTGAGCTACTTTCTATCTTCATACCTTTTCCTACTTTGGGAACTTAAGCTTTTCTTGAAGTTAGACCATACTCATAGCAACCATAACAATATCTGTGGTTAGAGTGTTGTTTCTCCTCCTTTTGCAAGAGTACTATTTTCTCTGTTTAAAAAGAAGAAAAAAAAAGGAAAGTATTGGTATTAATGCCATTAATTAAGAACAAATATTAGTAAAATTTACCAAGAATCCCCAAAGTAACAAAGCAAACAAAAATATTTAAAAATGACTTCCTAAATTTATTTCTTTCACCTAGAAAATCTGCCAGTATTTTTAAAGTATGCATTAGAAAGAAAAAAAAATCATAAATTTGTTTTGACTCAATAGCTGTTAAGATGATTCTTTGAAAAGAAAGAAACTATGGATTAGGGGTAGGGTGATTTGGTTAATAGCTCATAATTGAATAACTTTCAACAGCTTCTTATGGGAAGACTGGCCCCTACATCAGTGATTTGGGCTCATAGGTGAGTAGTACCATGGGGCAGGGAGGGAGAAAATACAAAGCTCCATTGGGACCTCAGAACAAATATTTAGGGTTTATCTTAAATATGAACAGGTTATTTGCTTACATGAGTACAACAAAAGTACATAGAACACAATATGCAGGATGTACTTCTCAAATACTGCCTCCTACTAGAGAGGAAAGAAGGATCTTTCTGGTCTTAGTTTGGTGAGTGAGGTTCCCATAATGGAAGACAGATTAATAAAAGAACATCCAGATTGATTTAATGCTGTTTTATGTGGCAAAGATGCCTTCACAAGGAAATGAAGACCAAAAGGAACAGATAAACCTGTCTATTTTTTATTTGATGAAGAAATTGCAATTCATGCAGAGTGGTGATTGGATATGAAAGCATAATCTGCTACAAGGGAGACAGGCTTTTGTTTCAAGGTAACACATTCTGACCTGCACCACCACCAAGCTCCATCTGACCCCTGAGCTATCATAGACTGTATCATATGAAGATTATGCAAAAATCTCATTGATAGCCAAGATTTTACCAGTGTAATATTAACAAAACAGGCTAAACAACACCTGGAGGCTGAGTAGAGACAAGTGCTTAAATAAGTGATTAGGAAAGGGAACCAAGACACTGCTCCAGGGCCTGGAACTTGGGCAAAGTGGGCAGGGCAATTCACTGGGAGTCCACCAGGGAGGGAAAGCACACATGTATCTGGAGTGTGGCTGCAGCAAGAACAGAGTCCCCAGGTTCAAGGCATAGTCCAAGGGGAGGGAACTCAAGCAGAATCGTGTCTGGGCAATCCTGCAGCAGAGCCAGAGTTGGTGCAGCACATGTGGAATCTCTCCATCCTTTGCCAAGGTAGCTTTGTGTCGCAGTTATGTCTGATAACTGTACTCTGACCCTGCAGGGAAGCTCTGGTCATAAGGTGTTCTCTGAGTCTGCTGCTGTGCTATAAGTCTGGAAGTGAGCTCAAGTCCACAAGTGGAATCTACTCTGGGAGAGACACTGGACTACAGAGATAGGTCATGAAGCCAGTAGTTGTTGTTTGGCCATTTACTATTGCTGCTGCTGCTGCTACTACTACTACTACTACTACTACTACTACTACTACTACTACTACTACTTTTTTTTTTTTTTTTTGACAAGGTCTTGCTCTGTGGCCCAGACTGGCCTCGAACTCATGACAGTCATCCTGCTCCAGCCTCCTAAGTACGAGGATTAGAGGCATGGACCATGATACCTCGCTACTTGTACATTTTGAAGCAAGACTTCCTTTTATTTGCTATTTATCTGTCTTACATCTCCACCACATAGGAAAAAAATTAAAATTTTTGTTTTAAATTTTTTTCTTTTTGCAATCTGAATATGCGGAGTATATATGAATAAATCTAAGTAGGCATAAGTTCTAAAAAATGTAAGTTAGAAAAGAGCAGACATCATCAATGGGAAGTTGAAAACAAGATTTGCTGAGATAAATTTGACTCCAGATATTGTTTGCCACCATGAGATGACTCAAGTTGTCAAGTGCTGTCCAGATACTGCTGGCAGGGATAGAAGGGCAGAGTGAGATATGTTTTCCTCTGAAATATGACTTCACTACTAGAGCAATGTTTTCAGGAAAGTCTTGCAGGACTTCTATCTTTCAGCTTCCAACTAGAATTCATTTCCAATTCTAATTTCAAAGTTTCCAAATAAAAGTTTTTTTAAGAAAAATATTTTTCCAGAATGAGTAACTCTTGTATTATAAGGAAAATTTAAGGAAGTGGAATATGATTTTCCTTCCACCTATTATTATTTTTTATTTATTCATCTGGTACTTGTGCTATGGAAGAAATAACATTTTCTTTGTGCATAGAAGAAGCCTTCAATGCAGAACCTCGAATCTAACTATAAGGTTTCTTTTTTACAACTAATTATTATATTGACTGCTTTCTATTTCATTTCTGCTGACCTTATCATGGTGAAACACTGCAATCTAAAATTTTAACCTCTATATATCTGCTACATGTATTATGCTTGAATTATTTTCCTTTGCTACTGATATCACCAAAATTACTTGACAAATCATCTACTTGTTTTGGAAATTCAAAGAAAGATTGCTACTTTATAGTTGTTTTTGCCCTGAATGTCTTGAAGGAGCTGCTGGGAATTCTGGTTATGCTCTTAAGCCAAGACGTGATGCTGGTTTGGAAAACTCTTGGAAATATTAATCCAAGAACATTTTTTTCCTATTTATGTGTATCAGTCATTTTATTTCCTGGTAAGGATTATTTCTGTCATTCAGAGTTTCCAAGCACAGAACATGACTTAGAAATGCCAGGTTACTGGAAATCTTTCAAATAGGAAAGGAAACAAAAATTAACCAGTAAGCAGACAACCAAATTTTATTCTTTAGTCTGTGAAGAGGAAACACTTTCTGTATTTGGTTTACTTGTCTTATGTCTTATAAGTTTTCCTTCTTGTTCTCTAACCTGTTGATATTTCACTATGATTCCTCTTTTGTAAGCTTATACATGATGAGGTTAAAAGTCTTAGCAAGGTGTGGTGGTACACACTTATAATCATAGCACTCCAGAGGCTGGTGGAGGATCACCATGTGAATGCTGCAAAATGAGTTTGGAAGGAAGGGGGTAGGGTATTATTGAAGGAAGACCCAAAATACACTATAGCAGGTATGGAGTGGCAGACACCTTGACATTTAATTCATCCCTCTCTCATTTTCTATTTAAAATAATAATGACAAATTGAAAATAAGAGAAATTTAGCAAAAAGAGAATGCAGGTTTTTGATTTTCATCATAGACAATGGAAAAATATCTTGCCTTTAAAAAAACAAAAACAGAAAGCAACTCTGGGTTCAGAAGCTAAAAGTTAAACAATCTCAGATTATATGGATGAGTTTAGACTGACTTGCTTGTTATTTTAATTTCAAAATGATTCTTAGGTTAAAAATCCTCTATTAAAATAATTTTTGATGTACATGGCTTTATAACTGGTAAAGTTCAGAAGATCAAACTGTTATAAGACGTAAGTCATCCTTGGAAAGATGCCAAAGCACAAAATCTCAAAGCTTGATCACTATTGATACTGTAATTTATATGTGTATAACATGTATTTAGACTAATACTGCATGATTAAGGTAAAATCTTTTAATGGCTATAAATATTTTATGTAGAAATAAAAGTTTTCATGGGTGTTCTATAAGATATGGAGGCATTATTTAATAATCCGAGTTATAAGTAATAAAGTAAATGATTTTTGTATGGTGTTTCATTTTTTCCTGTAAGCTAATCTCATTTTTCTGTAATGCATAAAAATGGTACAGTCTGATGAGATTCTCAGTCTTTATTTAAGGTAACTTTTGAATGAATCTGTGTAGGTCATATTGGAGCGTGGTGTGAATGTCTATGTTTAATAACTGTTCTTGAAGGTGTGAGGATCCCTGATGTAGTGTTTTTCAGAATCCTTAATTGGAAACTTCCTGTATGATCAATTCAATGTCAAGATTTCAGTCTCTAGCTATGTGAAGCCTGTTTTTGGTAAAACAAAAACAACAACCAACCAACCAACCAAACAAACAAACAAACAAAAAAGCTGTCAAATTTGTCTTTCAAAGTCTGGGAACTAGGTTTGCTGGCTATGAGCTAGAATCTGGGAAGATTGGAATGGTAACCAAAAAAATTATAAGCTGGTATCATATGTCTAGTAAAGAAATACCTTAGTAAAGTAGAGACTATTTCCAAGTCCCTTTGTGATCAGCAATACCCTGACACCAAATCCTGATAAGGATATCACAAGAAAACCACAGAACAATATCCTTGATTAATATAGATACCAAAGTTCATAGGGATGAGGAAGTTGAATTTGACAATATTAAAAGAATCATTCACTATGATCCAGTAGGATTTATCCTCAAGGTGCAAGAATATTAAATATCTGCACATCAATAAGTTCTATATCACACACATTAATGGAATCAAAGTAAAAACATCATAGATACAGAAAAGCACTTGAGAAATATTTTCTCATGATGAAAACAGGTGACAAGTTACATATGTAAAGAATATACCTCAACACAATAAAGGTGATATTTTATAATAAACCCAGAGCTGACACTGGAAAGACTGGAACCCTTTCATCTAAGATGTGGAACAAAACAACAGTGCTCACTCGCTGCATCTACACAACACAGAATTGGATTACTTAAGAGAGTTATAAGCCAAGAGAAAGACAAAATACATCCCAAAAGGAGAAGTGAATCTGTCACTGTTTGCTGACAGTATGTTCTTCTAACAAAGTAAAGCCTAAAGAATCCACCAGAAAACTGTTAAAGGTCATAAGCATATTCAGTAAAATTATAGGACAAAAAGTGAGCACACAAAAATCCACAGCATTTGGATAATCTAACTTAACATAATCTACCTTAACAATGAATTTTCTGAGAACAAAATCTGGATAATCATTCCACCCATAATAGCTACAAATGGACAAAACCCTTGGGAATAAATTTAATCAAGGAGATAAAAAACTTGTACACGAAATACAAAACAGTAAAAAAGATGTTGAATAAGACACAAACAGAGCCGGGCGTGATGGCGCACGCCTGTAATCCCAGCACTCAGGAGGCTGAGGCAGGAGGATCCATGCGAGTTCGAGACCAGCCTGGGCTACAAAAGTGAGCTCAAGGCCAGCCTGAACTGCACAGTGAGACCCTGTCTCAAAA
>PVJA010011594.1:8702-54411 GCA_004027025.1 Myocastor coypus | reverse complement strand
AAAAAAAAAAAAAAAAAAAAAAAAAAAAAGAGAGAGAAAACTGGTTTGGGACACTGAAATTTTCCTGGGTTTCTTGGAAAAAGAACCTCCTCTCCTCAGATTTGTGATTGAATGCTCCTGGTTAAGCTCTGAAAATGGACATTTGAGAAATGTTATATTTTCACACTGATGGAGACTTTCATAAAATAAAGAATAATTGCAAAAACTTTTGATTATTCCTAAAAAAAAAAAATAAATAAATAAATAAAATAAAATAAAATGAAGAGTCTGGGGCCTGGCAGGATGGCTCAGTGGTCTAAAGCGCGTGCTGCGGAAAGCTTAGGCGGCTGCAGGGACCGCAGTTCTATCCCTGGCACCACATGCTGTGCCAGCCCTGCCCTTGGGGCAGGCTGAGCCGGCCATAAAAATAAGTAAATAAACAAACAAAAAAAGTTCTGAAACAAGAAAAAAAATAAATAAAATAAAATGAAGAGTCTATTTTTCATTTTAAATAAGCTAGAGCCCTCATTTAGCACTCATCTTCAAAATGTATTGCTTTACATTCTTTTATGCTTAAAAACTCAGCATTCCTCAGCTTCTACATGCCATTTGCTGATTATTTTTTCAAGCCAAGAAGATAAGAGGAGTGTTGCAAGATGCTGCTTCAGTAGAGGTGAGCAGCTGAGTTTCACTGTAAACCTTGGCCCTTAAACTGTCACATGCAGGCAGAGTGACCCTTCTTTCTCTTGTCCTGATGCACTGAGACTGGCCAATTGTCTCACTGTGAAACCTCGTAATTCAAGAAAGGCGCACCATAAATGGGTCACCATGTTCCTGAGAAAGGTATATTTACACTCACATACAGTTCTCCTGGGAAACCAGAAACCAGCCCCTGGCACTTTAGTGTGACTTAAAACACAAGGCACGCTTGTGCTTAGATTATAATCTTTATAGAGATGGGAGTGACAAGGAATCTTAACTATGTGCTGACCACATCACGTCCCTGGCCTAGAAAATAACAGGCTGCTGAGACGTTTCAGTTTGCTGAATGGGTCTCCTAGAAATGGTGCACTGAGCCATTGAAGCGCTCAGCACGCTAAGCCCCAGACGCAGCTCAAGGAAGGGCCCCCTCTCTGACTCTACATCAGTTCTTCAAAGAGGCGGAGGTCTTCACACAGATCACAGATGATGCCCCCTTACGTCCTGTCTGACTTGATTTGGAAGATGGGGCCTCAGTGGAGCTGAATCCTGTTATGTGGGCACAGCCTCAGAGGACCTATTTTAGGGTGGGGCTCTCTGAAACTATGTTAACCTGGGTTTCCCTGTGAGTATATGACCATAGGCAGGGCCCACTTCTCTCTGTGACACTCTTTTAAATCAGCAAGAAGGACTCTTTTTAGGAGTGGGAAACAAACACACCAAGCACAGTGGAAGAGCACTGAGGAGTCTAAACTAGGAAACCATGGGCTTCATCCACCCTGTCGAGGTTCTCACCTATAAAATGATATTTATCCTAAAACAAAGTGCAGTAAAATGAGGGCAAAAAAATTCCCTTTGAAAGAGGACTAATCTCTAGAATATTTAAAGAACTCAAAAAATTAGCCCACCAAAACAAAAGACCCAATCTAGAAATGAGCAACTGAAATGTACAGACGCTTGGAAGAAGTAGAAAGGTCCAATAAATGCATGAAAGAAATGTTTAGCATCTCAGGCCATGAGAAAATTGCAAATTAAAACAGTACCAAGATTCCATTTGCTGAAAGAAGGCTGTCATCAGCAATCAAATAGTTATAATTATTGGTGAAGCTGTGAAGAAAAGGAACGTTCCTACATTGTGGTAGGAATGCAAACTACCACAATCACTTTAGAAATCAGTATGGAGATGTCTTAAGAAAATAAAACTAAAAATTCCATTCAAAACAGCTATTCCCCTTCCAGGAATTTTTCTCAAAGAGTTAAAGGCATTCTATTTCAATAATATGTGAATATGTTTGTTTAACAGCATAACTTATAATAGCTAAATCTTGACAGTGGCCTATATGCCCATCAACAGATGAATGAATAAAGATAATGTAGTATTTATATTCAATAGATTTCCACTTCACCATAAGGAAGAATAATTTTGTCATTTGTAGGAAAACAGATGCCCCTCAAGACTGTAATATTTGGTGAAATAAATCTGACACATGAGCTTAAATATCAGATGGTTTCTCTTGTCTGAACAATCCAAAATATAAATAATTGAAAGGAAAAAATAAAAGATACATACTAGGAAAGAGGAAAATAGATCTTTTGTACCACAAGTATGTACTAACAGAAATAAAAAAGTCTGATCATTATATTAAAATGAACGATGTCCTATGGCTATTCTGAGCCATATAACCCAAGAGAGTCAGACATGTCTGTTGCTATCCACATGTGAGGGCCATGCTTTGGTGGTTATATAATTTTTTCCTAAAGAATTCCAGTTTTATGAGCTAGTGATTTTTTAGGATGCCACAATTGCTGCCTCTCTTCAGTCAAGATGACCCGGGCCTAAGACAAGAGTACTTCGACTCAGGAGTCACTCAGTCTTGCTGTGGAGCGTCACTGCACACTCACCTTGGCCATCTGGTCTTCAGTGTTACCCCTGGCGCCAAGGTAGACAAGGGCCATTGTGGAAGAGACGCTCCACGGAGAAAAGAAGACATTCTGGGTGGAGCTTGTTTTTGCCAGGTGCTTGAACAAATTGAGCGCAAAGATGGTGTTTGCCACACAAAGGTCTTCCATTATTTCAACCTGTAAGAAAAATGGAGAATGCAAGCCAGTTCTAAACCACGGTGCAGCATTTAGGGTGAGGCCAGGGAGGAGTGCAGCTACCCTGTGTCTCTGCCGTGGGGTCACATAGGAGGGACAAGGAGAGCTCCAAGGTTATGGGAACTGTGCACCCACTAAGTCCCCAAGCTTGATGCTATACTCTCACTATCAACCTCTTCATATAGTCTTCATATAGCTAATTTCAAACATGAAGCCTTGCATTTTTTATTTTTCGTAAGACCTTGTAAATGATGTAGCAAATTTTGAGGTGGATCAGTTAATTTTAGGGACAGTAGTAACATTTTATGTCATTCTGTAGAATATGCATTATAACAGCAATAACAATGGATGACATTCCTGAGTCCTTATTGTCTGAGAAGTGCTCCTGTGAGCTCTTTACTTGTACTAATCACTTTTTTTTTTTTTTTTTTTTGGTCTTTTTAAGGCAGGGTCTCCCTATACAATTCAAGGTGGCTTTGAGCTCACTTTCTATATCCCAGGCTGGTCTCAAACTCAAACCAGTCCTCCTGCTTCAGCCTCCCAAGTGCTGGGATCATAGGCGTGCACCACCACCGCCTAGCTACTTGTACTAATCATTTAATCCTCACTAAAATCCCGCTACTTCTGTTTACAAATAAAGAAAGGACTGCACAAAGGGATGATGTGACTATTGCCACTCTGCTATTGAGGGTAGGAGTAAGAATTTGAACCAGGCAGCTGGACTCCAGGGTCAAGTTCTCCACATCAGCGGCACCCACGTGCACCCTGCATACATCCATGCCACATGCACACATGCAAGCACCCATGCACACTGGTAGACACATGTACATCCCAATATGTGCTTGGCGCACATTCTCCAGTGCCTTCTGCTGAGATGATCCATCTTCCTTTAAGTTCCCTGTTTCCAGAAGTGTTTAGATTCAAATAGCGGGAGAGAGGGTTAGTGCTTTCACCCAGCACCTCCTGAACCTCTTCCTACGTACACCACAAACACTATGGCCTTGCTACTGAAGGACTTCCCATTCTGTTGAGCTCAACAGTGGCAGGACTGGGAGACCCCCCTTCTTCTTTCATTTTCCCTATTGATGTAAGGATGTCAATGTTAGGCTGAAATGCAGGGAAAGTCCCATGCTTACTACATGAGACACTCACTCAACCTATCACCCATCTGAAATTAAATGACATGCATACTGTTCATGACTTAAAGCTTTATGTGCTGCAATGGTTATACACTTCCAAGCATTTGTGTGTGTGTGTGTGTGTGTGTGTGTGTGTGTGTGTGTGTGTGTACTAGTACTAGACAATCTTCTTAGTAGTTGTATGTCTTCCTTTTATCATAGTGTAAAGCATATCCACTGATTACCAATATACATAAGAATACCAAACAAAGATGACAGTCATCATCTCTCTGGCCTCCTGTGACAAGCGCTTCTCAGAACTGACAAAGGGCTGGGGATTCCCCAAGAGGAGCCACACACCTTCTCTAACAGGGCTTTACAACAAGAACCAGTTATCTCTTGTCTGTCTTACTGAGAGTGTCTTCTATGAGTCCATCATTGGCTAATTCTTTCTAAGAAATAATTATAATTTGTGTCAAATTTTCTCATTTGAAATAGGATCCAATTGTGTTTTATCAGGGCAAAACTAGTAAATTATTTGCTTGTTCCTGAAGTTCCCTCCTCTCCATTTCTCAGTTTAATCTGCATAGCACCATGTGAGATAGCTATAACTGTCTCCCTCTGACAGGTTAGATCTGGATTCCTAGAGAAGCTAAGTAAGTTCCATAAGGTTGCATAGCTGCTGTGCAGTGATTCAGCAATTCAAACCCAGATCTGCTTCAGAAAGGCCAATCCATCTCATGTCCCTTACTTTCTCCTTTGGGGACCTATACCTTCCTCGTGATGTGTCAGCAAACTATAGCTTAGGAAACACTAGAAAGAAGAACTAAGAAGAGGAACTGAGGAATTTGTAAGGCTCCTAGAAATCTCACTAAAAAAGGGGGAGGCTTTTTCCTGCTTCATCACTTGGTTGCTCAGAAATTCATTTCTTTTGCCTTTTACTGAATTTATTTATTTATTTATTTATTTATTTATTTATTTATTTATTTATTGTCTTTTTGAGACAGGGTCTTGCTATGCAGTCCAGGCTGGCCTTGAGCTCACTTTTGTAGCCCAGACTGGTCTCGAACTCGCACCAATTCTCCTGCCTCAGCCTCCCAAGTGCTGGGATTTGGATTTTAATTTTAACTTTTATTGGTAATTAGACTTGTATTATTCTTCTAAATAAATTATTTAGTCATATTTGAAGACAAGCTGAATATTAAAAATATAAGTAAAACATTTTTCTATTGTGTAATGAAAATGAAACTCACAAATCAGCACCCCCCCCCCAAAAAAAAAAAAAATAAATACTGGCTGTTCCTATTCCTGGTTCTTTGTAACAATCCTGAGCCAATCGGCTTGACCTTAACAAAATTGAAGTGGCAAGGTGAGCCACCAGAAGGGGCTGTTAATGCTAAGTTAGGATTTAAAGTAACTTGATAAAGGACAAGTCAATAGTAATGGAATTGGTCCCAAATACATTTACAAAAGTGAATCATCTGAACCTCATTTTTAAAGTAGGACAAAATTAACTGTATTTAACATTTAAAAATGCTGTCTGAAACATTTAGTAACCTAAATGGCTTGAGCTGCATTTTTGCTTAAATTGCAACATTACTTGCCCAATAAAGTTTAGGACTTTCTGTGACTCTAGTGAAAACATAAAGGTATACATTGTATTCTCCTTCACTTCAAAGCCTAGGCCTTTCAGTTCCAAATCTAGCACTTTCTCAACTTTTCTGACAAGGACTTTGTAAATCAAAAGCATCATATACACGGTGTTTCCTCACTTTCTGTGCTTCCACCCTGTTTGATGTGACTCTGCCAAGATGATGCAAGACTAAGGTCACAGAGGGAGATGTGCACCATAGCCCTCTGGAACGGGCACATCGACTGAGATGTTCTTAACAGTACAGGAAGTCATGCAGCTTCACTCTCTTGTGAATGTTATGTTCCTCATAATACTATCACTTAATGTTATCTTTGGAGATCAGGTGCAGGGCTGGGCTCCCTGGTGTGAGTTCTGGTTCCGGCTGTAAAGTTGTTCCGTGTGGCCCTGAAACCTGGTGGAGGTGAGTACTCAGGAAGGACCAAGGTACACAGCCATGGCCTTCTTTTCAACAGCTCTGGGTATGAGACCGAAAGCTTTCAGCATTTAAAACAAGCTATCTCTGTGCTACATATGGAAATAACTTGAAACTGTCCATAAAAGTCTTTGAACACTAAGATTAAAAAACAGCGGTAAGGAAATATCCCTTCCAAAAATACCACTTATCTCTCCAACAAGTTGGAAACAATTTCTTTAAGCTGACAATTTTTAAAAGAAATATTTATCTGGTTAGGAAGTAATAAATTATCTAATTATTCAATCCATCGACTGGTTTGGCTGATTTTTCTCTTCCATGTAATTGATTAACTTCAATTTTGAAAGCATATTCTGACACTGGATTGAACCAGCCCAAATTGCTGCTTCATTTCTATAATTTCTGACTATTAGTTTTAAAAGAAAACTGAGTTCCTTTTTCATTTTACTTAGATATAATATAAACATTACTTTTAGTAACTTACTAGAAATGTATTAATTTATGTAGACACTACCAACAAACACATCCTGAAAACAAAAGCTGGTGTAGAGTATATGCATTCCAGCCTGCTCAGTGACATTGCCATTATACCTTGACTTTGGTTTAAATACTAAACGAATGGTATAATGGTGTTCGCTAGCTTCTGAGATGTAAAATTAAACCTTATTATAAATGTAATTCAATTTTTGTACTAAAATTTTTTCAGTTAAATAAACAAACAACCAAGATAATGCCACTACTGTCCACAAAACATCCCACATTTGGACTATCAAATTTCATAATGCCAATACGAAGAAAGAGCAAAGCTGAAGCCATGCACCTCCCTGAGATGGCCATGGAAACTGCTGAAATACCTGGTGCTCTGCGCTGCTGTCCGACTGGAAATGCTCCTTGGAGAGTGTCGCAGTTCAGAGGCGGTGATGACTGGTTTTATAAGGCTCTGCCCCTCCCACACTGCACTTTTTTTTTTCTTTTTGATTTGTATACTTCGTGTGATTCAACAGTTTACTCAGAAGGTCATCATTAAAGTCTAAATGCTTTATTATAAAGGCACTCTTCAAGAATCTTTTGGGGAAGATGACTTCATCAGAAAGTTGAGAATTGAGTAATATCTGAGACTGATTTTCAAAATAGCTAAAACCTACCCACTCCACTCTTGCACCCTCGAATCTTTCTCCCTTCAACTTCTGCTGAGTGATGATAACTACTCCTTCCACATTTGAAACTGCATAACCTGCAGGCTTTTTGCTATACGAAGAGTCAGTGGGAGTGACACTTCCGTCCTCTGTAGGCTCCACAACCCGAATAATCTGTGGACATGAGAAGGAACACAAAAACCACCCTTCTTCTTTCTTAGAAATTCTCTATTTCAAACCCTGTATAGTTTCTCAAGCTCTACTGTCTTAAATAATTGTAAGCTGCACCCTAACTTCCTGTTATAAGACACATCCATCCAAAGAATTTTTCATTTGTGTGTAATGAAACCATAATCAAACCCTTTCCTATTATTAGAGGAATATTATATTAGAGGAATAGCATGGAGGATATATTCTTCAGAATCCTCCTCGAACTCAAAGCCCAAATTTATTTGTGTTTTAGCTGCAAAAAGATCTCAAATCACAAAAACACAGTTGCGAGCCCATTCTCCTCAATATTCTTTCCACCCTTTAAATTGCCCCATTAGGCCAAAGGAAATTTTGGGCCACTAGTGGACCTTTTCACAATTTTTTAAAAATTCATTAGTACAGGGACTACAGATTTTCACTACACAGATTGGACTCATAGTGATCCTCCTGTTTTCAGCCTCTCAAGTGCTGGGATCACAAGCCTGAGCCACCATACCAATCTCAGTCGCTGTATCAGTGTACCCCCAGGGCTGAGGCAGACACAACAAACCGGAGATCAAACCCTGGTCCTTATGCCTGCAGAAGCAGCTGCTGTTGTCCACTGAGCTATTTCACTGGCCCTCCTTTTACAAATTTTATCATTCCTTGGTACTCAAATCTGTCATCTAAAAAGAGAACAACAAATGATGTCTTAGTGAGCGCTTTCCCATTTTCACTATAGGCTCATTCAGAATCTCTCTAATAATGACTACGTCATGAGTCTGTTCAACTGTTCTTCACCACACCCTGGCAGCTCAGCAATTTTCTTCTGATCCTGAAGGTACCTAGAACTTCAGCCAACTTTTGATTCCTTCAAGTTTTTCAGATTGTGCAGCTTCCCACCTTATCTCTTTCCCCTAAGTCTTTCTTCTCAAGGAGCATATCATCTTCTCTAACAGCCCAAATCTAGGAGCTTCTGTATGTGCCCCAAGGCTTCCAAGTAAGGTTATCTGGGCTTTAAAACCACCAGTAGGCCCGTCTGTGTAGAAATGCAGCTTTTACTCCAGAGTTTCCTGCAAAAGAATCTTGTGTACTTCAGTTGTTTCATAAATTACACGTCTGTCTCTAAGAAGATAATACACTTGGTTCAGCTTCAGCATGAAGAAAAGTGATAAACATTGAGTAGACTGTTGCTAAGCATCATTTGGTGAAATAAGTGAGCTGTTACACCCTGCTAGAGAGGTTTTCTAGTGAGGAAGTCAGACTCAGAAAAATCTGGTTCAAACCCTCTTTTGTCACTTACTAGCCACATAATCCTGTACATATTTTTAAGCTTCTACAAAGTTTTCATTTTCTAGTAACATTACACGATTTGTACTGATTATTTTCTATACAAAAACAATCTCATTCTGCAAACTGTCTTTCTAATTTTGCTCAAATATTATCTAGAGATTCCATGATTTCATGGTATAGACATAGAAACTCATTTGTTGACCATCTGTTACAAGAGAATTGTTACCAACAACGGTGATAACTTTCATATGTTAAATATCTAGAGACAGTTGAAAATGGTAATGTAAAATTAAGAGCCAAATTGACTGCTACAAAATTGTCATAGGGGATAGAAGAAAAGATTGATGTTTGTTAGGTCCCTGAGAAAACTGTCAGTTTATTTATTTTTCTTTTTTATTGTTGCTCTCCTTATGTAGTTTAGGCTGTCCTTAAATTTACCATGTAGCCCAGAATGGCTTCAAAGTCATGACACTTCTCCTTTCTCAGCCCCAAATTCTGAGATTAAGATACATTTTTGAAGAATGAAAGATAAAAAAGAGACATCCCTAAAAGTTGCATAAAGAATAAAGAAAAAGCATCCAGCGGTTTCCTGAGAGCCTCCTATGCTGAGCTGGTGTTATAGGAGAGGCAGAGGAAAAAAGCAGATAGTTCTTCTACAGGAGCCTCTGATAACAGAGTTGCTAGCTAATCTAATGGCACCCTACTGTGAATGCTGAAGAAGGAAGTAAAGGTGTTTTAAAAACAAAAATGTGGGGATTCAGAAGAAAGAATCAAATCCATAGTGACCTATCTAGTAAGTCACTAGAAGGAAAAAAAAAGAAGTCATCACAATGTGTTCCTTATCACCATAGAATAAATACAATTAAGTTCTGTCAAGTAGCCTGAAATAGCCCTTGCTACATGACAGGGCAGATCACTCCTATGAACTGCAGAACAGCAAGACAGTCTCTTTTTATTTTTAAGGAAAATGTCTGTGAGATAATTAAAAGAAACAAAAGAAAGGATATAAAATAGTATATGTAGTATGATCTCACCTATGCAAATAAATTATGTGCTGAAATGTGACTAGAGGGAAATGTATCAGAACTGGGAGGTGATTTTATAGATGTTTGTCATTTTTTACCTCAAAGAAATTCCCATGTTTCCTAATAGATATAAATTATTTTAAAGATTAAAATATATCATCAAGTATCTCCTTAAAGTGTCTACCTTGAATAATTTCCTTTCCCAGGAATAATATATACTGGAGGAATAATATCCTAAGAAAGAAATAGCTCTGTGAGTAAAGTGCTATTGTCTAATCTGAAGACTTGCATACATCGTACTTCTTCTCTGATGTACATATGCAGTGGTTACTGAGCAGATCGTGTGCATAACCATTCACGTCTGTGTCAGTTATAGGACAGCAATGGCCATGAAGTTCTCTGCCATGACAGACTCCAGGAGACAGGTGAGGCACTGGATGCAGATGATACTCTGCATATTTCAATCCAGTTGAGTTCTCTACACTTTGAATCAGCAACTTGGGACTTCTATAGTTACTCATGTTACATGGCTTGCTGATAGACATGGAGTATATAAGTTACACAAATGTATCATCTCTACAACAGCAGAAACCATCAATGGTATCCAAATCACAATACTGTTGTTAGAAAGGACATAAATTTCCATACGCTTATTATATTCAGTTTAAAATTTTTTTCATATTTCTGTTTTTATTTATTTACAAATATAAAAGGTCAAGATTATTACACGCACTATCCCTAATGGGACCATGCAAGACAATTCATTGTTTGCAACAGTTATTTTTCCCCTTCTGTTTTCTGCTTCATACAATGGAATGACTGACAGAAAATTGGATGTACTGAGTTGGTCGAAAAATATCATCTCTTTGTAAAAACATTCAGGAAATGTTGTACTTTGCCTGGAGATTCATTTATAATGACTTCTTTTAAATACTGAAACCCTGTAAATGCATAACAAATGCAACTAATACTATTTGGCTTGGTTATTTAGATAGATGGTTCATAAAAGCATAATGCAATCTTATTCTGCGTAGAGATAGGTAAAGTCACCTATATAAAGTGACTTTACCAGTCACTTCTATGGTATAAACTTAGGGATCCCTTAACTAAAATACCCTCCATTGTATACTTCATAAAATTTCTTCATCATACTAAAAATGTTTTCTCTTATTAGTAATAACAAGTTTTCTTTTATTAGTAGTAACAAAAGTTAATGTGTTAGTAGCTGTTAGAGAAAGGAGACTTGTATCTTAATTCCTAAAGAGAGGTTTCGGTGGGGGAAAAGTGGTCAGGAGGAGTTTCTGGGTGTGAAAGGAGGATAAGTGAAATAATAAGGCTTGAATGAACGAACCTAGGGTGCAGAGAGGGAAGGTCCTGAAACCCAGGGCAACGGAAAGCAAACTGTTTATTTTAAGATATAGCCTTAAGCCAGCCAAGAGTCTGAGCAGTTTGTACAAGAAACAGCTTTGTTAAGGGGTGTAGCACCTCTAACCAAGTATTTATCTTGCTACCCAGGTATAATCTCAACACGGATGTCATGGTTGCTAAATTGTGGGAACAAAGATCCAGTATGCTATGATTCAGCCATTGAGAGTTACCATGCCAAAAGCATGCAAAGAAGGACTGCATCTTGAGAACAGCCACAGAATATACTGTGAGTCATCCCTTACATATATTCCAGGTAAAACTGTCAGCTTATAGTAAGGTATTTCCTTGCAGGAGCTAATGATACAGTGTTTTCTCATACAGCCTTAATTCTATGTATCACTCAACTCTACATTATGCTTGTAGATAATTTAATTGATTGGCAAGTGTCAATTTAGTTTCTGTCTTACCTCATGGCTAATGTTGTATGTTGGGCATGTGTAGCACATTTTAATGTTAGATTTCATAAAATATATTCAAAATAAATGTATAAATAAAAATTAATTAAAATAAATGTTTAACCATAGTTATAAACTTGTGACTATGATTACAGGGTACATTCCAAATCCAAATGTCACTTTATTGTTGCCTTACATTTTTTATGGAGTTATGAATCTCACTTCATTAAAGGAAGATGAAAGATCACATCAACTGACATTTGCCATGAAAATACATGTATTACTGTCATATACCTTTCAGGTTTGCTCCTCTATAATGTCATCGATAGAAATACCCTGATTTCTAAAATGAAATTTTTAAAAGCAAATTAAATGAATTGCGAGTGTCATGCATTTTATCTCAGGGTTGGACCAGAGAATTTGCATAGCTTTCCAATCGTGATGGCTTTATTTAGACTTGAATAAAAATGAGGAGGGAGTAGAAGTGATTACTCAGATTTTCCTCCCCCTGTTAATTAGTCATAAGGCACTGAGTAGTCCATAGGCAAGAAGCTGAGAATGTGAATGGGATGTGAGTTATGGGATGGGCAGCAAAGATTCTGCAACTCTGTCTCCAGCCTTGATCTTCTATTCTGGAGACCATCAGCTGCACCTCCCCAAGGGCATTTCCTCCTGACTTCCTCAAGACTACGCCTGTTTCAACTGTCCAAAGTTGAACACCTTATTTCTCTATCAGTTTTGTAGAACTATTTTCTTCTTCTAATGCTCTTCTGTCTACCAGCCACCCAAGCCAAAATGGAAGCAGTATTTTTCACTTTTAAAATACACTCTCAAATCTTCCATTTATCAAGTCACACTAATTTTAGCTTAAAATATTATCTGATTATTGTATCCTTCTCTTCTTCTTCCTTCCTTTGTTCCTTCCTTTCTGCCTGGCTGCCTTCCTTCCTTCCTTTGCTCTAAAATGATTCCTTGTCTCTAGTCAGCCTCATCTTTGTCCTAGACTCTGTGTTTCTAAAGTCTTATCCCTTAATTCATAAATTTGACCTACTCGCAGTACAAATCTAACCCGGATGTGATTCCTTGATTTCTTCAATACATTCACATTAAATATAGGATAAAGTCGTCATTGACTTCCTGATCCAATCACCATGAGACAAACTGTCTAGATGAAGCCTTTATCACTATATCTGTTACATAGCAGCAATTACTCAAAATTGTTAGTATTAATGGTTATTATTATTGTACTTAGCAGTGACTATTTAATAGCAACACATTAATTGCTAGTATTATTTTACACTTTGAATATTTTACCCAAGTTCTGCTTTTACCTATTTATTTCCTTATTTATTTTAAAACAAAAGCTGTGTATGTTTTACACAAATAGTTCACTAGGCATGCTCACTTAATGTTTTTTGAAGGAAAAGGAAAGCTCAGTGTTGATGCTCCTTAGAGCTACTGAAATGATCTCAATGCATGGCCTTCCTCCTGGCTTTTCCCTTTGCTATGCCAGTAGAAAAGTATCTTCTAGGACAGGGTATACTAAAGAGGAAGTCCAATGAAATGACTCGGAGGAGACTATAGGGATCTTAAGGCTAGAACTAGAGCAACATTAGAGGCAGATGCTAGGTGGCACTCCCACAGCAAAGTTGACAGGATCCTTACTGTGGCTGCCTTCAGTGGTCACTGAGGGCCCCTAAGAGCAGCTGGGAAAGGTACTCCACTACCCTGGGCTTGGGTGAGGACTCTACCAAAGACAGGAGCCTGCAGAAGCTCTAAGCAGTGAGAAAGTGTCAAGTACTGGGAAAGAAGGTGAGGAACTGTGATAAGAGTTAAAGGCTATAAGAGGTGAAGTCACAGAGAAACATTCTTCTGTTTGCCTTGATTTTCTAAGCTTTGTGTTGAACATGTGGCTACAACCAGAAGTAAATGAAACTTTTATTGAGAAAACATTTTTCAAGGTGTTACTAAACAACAGATTTCATGAAAGATCATGCAAGAGTTACAGAAACATTAGCCTCAGAGAAAGAATTATGTCAATGGTTTATGTGTCTGACAGTGAACTGGCGAGGCTAACGGGACCATGAGAATGGCAGAACATTACAGATTCTCCTCAGATTGGAACTTGTGATGTGTTTTTTACTTGTCATTTGTTCCTAGATGCTAAATCTATGTCTTTAAAGGTTATGTTTATCTGAAGTTTGAGTCAAAGGAATGAATATTTCCCCAAACAAATTATTTCTTTGTGACCTTTGTACCTATCACCATTCTAATATTATTTTAATATTTTTGGCGATTATAATATCTGTACTCATGTATTGGTTACCTTAGAGTGAAGAAGCTGCCTTCTCTTTTCACATGCACGGAAAGCATGGTGCTGGATAGGATATTTCACTTTTCTACAGTAGCAATTTATTCTTATTTAATGGGTCTTCTGTTCATCACATTTGGCTATGTGGCTATATGTTGTATTAATCTCATATTTCATCAAACATTGCTACGAATCCTCATTGCTGAGAAATGAGATGTTAATCTTTTAAGATTGACTCAACAAGACACCTAAAATCTTTCCCTAATGTTCAAGGGTGAATATCGTATATCTTTATGACTATTTCTGATAAGCTATAAATACTCAGACAGTTCAAAACAGATTTATGTTTGCCTGGACATGCCTACACAATCACATTTTAAAAAATTTTAGAGAACTTCAGCATTAGTGAACATCCTTTTATAATCATGTTTCCTAACGAATAGTCATAGCCCTTTTTATTCCATTTGAGACTCATGTTGAAATTACATTGTATGCTTTTTCTTGGCATCATAATTTTGATGTAAGATCCTCTTTTTTGCCATCATATTGATATGTAAAGATAATCACTTCCCAGAGTTTCTGCTGTAGTTACTTAAAAGATAATAATACTTATGAATTTCAGCTGTTCAGGACAAAATTATGAACTGGAACAAATTTGAAGAGCTATACACTATATGTGTAAAGTTAAAAGCATTTTTTATTATGAATAATATAGTGTAAAGAGTTAGGCAGAATTTATAATCCTAATAACCATTTGATACTTTTCTTAATGCATTTGGTCGTTACAGGGTCTCATTACAGAACTCACACTCATAGTGATCCTCCTGCTTTCAGCCCTCCAAGTGTTGGGATTACAGGCATGCACCACTACACCCAGACTCTGGCTGGCTCAGCCCACCCTGGGGTACAGAGCTGGTGTGGCATGTGGTGCCAGAGATCAAAACCTCAGTTCCTGAACTTGCCTAAGCAGGCGCTTCAGTCTGCTCACCTATCTCACTGGCTCCAACACTTTTTGTTTTTGCTATAAAAACACTGTAGACAATTGGCTTCACATTTGTGCTACACTGAAATTTAATAATAGCTATTCAGTCTTAGGTAAGTCTATTCTTTGAATTTCTCATTCCTTACATAATGGTCCCATATAATGTATAGGGCCCCTTACAATTTATAAAACATTTCAATGTACATTATCTTATTTAATTTTTCAGTAATTAAAATGAAACGCTATTTTATAACTGAGAAACTAGTCAAAAGATTTGACGTGCTAGTAATGACAAACTAGATTGAATTCACCCTGAGTGCTTTAGCCCAATGTTCTTTTTGGTGATGATAGCTTTCACGGTCTTTCCCATTTTGAAATGTATTTTGCTGTTTTTGGTAATGAGCAGTTAGAACTTTAATTACAGCAGCAATCACTCTTGACTTTCCCAATGTCTTGTGAGATTAACAAATGACAAGTCCTCAGGGAATGTGCTAAATTAAATTCCCCCCTAGCTTTTCTGCCACTTCCTACCACTGGGGTCTGGTTCAGCTGGGGGCTGCCAGAGCGCAAAACTAATCTTTCTCCACTATTTCAGGAAATTACATCCACACAAAAAGGAGATTAAACTAAAGATAAGGTTGTAAATGAGGAAGTAGCAAGCATTTTTAGATTATAAAAAATGGTTTGAATTTTGTGGGAAAGATGACAACCTTGTTTTTACCTGTGTTCTTCGAAATAGAATAACACAGCCTCAGAGCATCAACCCAGTGTCTGAATGTCAGGGTCTTATTTTCCAAGTTGACACATAGTGTTTATTCCTGGAGCAATCATCTTCATCTGCATCCAGTGCTTGTGTAATATGTTGAACAGGATGCTATTTCATCCTCATTGCTGCAAGCTACTGGTCATGTCATGTGGGCTTATGCATTGACTATTCCTATTATGTATAGGAATGTTTTGCACTCTGCCACGTTTCCAACAATAATAATGAATTATGCTTAGAGCAGTATTTTTTGTTTATGCTCTGATTGTATGCCTAGAATTTACAACTGGGCCCCATTGTATGATTGCACTTCCTTCCATACCATTATTGCCTTAAATTTGCTTATTTTGTATATCCTTACCGCCAAGTCAGCCATCATGCTCTCCTATTTGACTAAATCTTATTTTAATACACTTTAATGTGTGTGAGAAGATTATATATATATATATATATACACATATATATGTATATATACATATATATATATATATAAAATCATCTTCAAGTAATCATTCCAATGAGAGCCTCAAATTACCTCCAAACTGATTTTCTAAGACTCCAAGGACTTTTTATCCAAAAATGCCCTTCCTAAGCTGATAGTTGGGTGAGTATAAATTGTACATTAAAAATATTTCCATGCAGAATTTAAAGTCTTTTCCATTGTATTTTTGTCTCCTAGTCTTACTGTTACAATATCAATATCATTCTAGTTTTTGATCTTTAGTATGTAGATTAATTTTAGACTCTGGAAGCTTAAGGAATTTTGATTTCCAGGGTCCTAAAATTTCTTGAAAGTATGCTTTACAGTGGTTAGACTTTTATCAGTTTTACTGACACTTAACAGGCTTTTTTCTGGAAGCTTTGCTATTGTTCTGAGAAGTTTTGTTGAATCACTGTCTTTCATCTGTTTCATTCTTGTTCCCTTATTTTTCTAATATATTATTTAAAATATATATAGAAAAGAATATTGCAGTGAATTTCTGTTTGTTATGGATTCTTCCTCATTCTATTTTCTTTCTTCTTACCTTTCCATGCAGCGAACATAATTCCAAGTTTATATTTTCATTCCCTATATTTACTTTATTAACTCTAGCACATGAAAGTCTGCCTAAATAATATGCCATTTAGATGTATCTGTATGTGTGCTTTATAAATATCTGGCATTACCCTATGACTATCTGGGACAAAAGTAGAACTTGTTTGGTTCATGGCTTGGTAATCAGCCCCTTAGCCTTTGCAGGCTATAAATTCCCTGTCTCCACAGCCAACCTCTGTCCTACATGTAGGTAAGGCTAGTTCCTTTACAATATTACTTATGAAAACAAAAAGTACTCATTAGGCAGTTGTTTGCTAGCTCCTGGTCCTGGGAAAATCTGAACATACACACAGGGAATGTAGAAGTTGTTTTAAATTAGTTTTCTGACATAGTTTATCATATGTATATATATATATATATATATATATATATATCCATCAACAATATGCAAAAGTCAGCTTTAATGCACATTTTTCCCTTAGTGGATGATTTTTAAACTTCTAGTATATATATATACATATATATATATATATATATATATATATATATAATTTTTTTTCCCTTGGTAGCTTAAGAGTGGAAGCATCCTTGCCTAAAGTAACGTCAGCTGGGATTTCTGCTTCAGTGGCATGCTTATTTAAATGTGTGAACACTAACTCATACAGGACACTACATAGAAACTTCATGGACAAACATACTACTTTGGGACAATCCCTTAAAAACAAAAACATAATTTGTCCCTAGGTTTATTCTGGTTCCCCATCTATCACTGGCACAAGTATGTTCTGTGGAAGATGAAGTTTTCTGTGTTATTTTTCAGCACCTCTGTGTAGCTGCTTGAAGATCTAAAGCAGGAAAAATATTGTGGTTTCATCTTCTCCTTTCCTATGTGGGAAGAGTTGAGAAAGGGTGTCAGAAAGCTAACCAGAAGCTCTTCCTGGGGGTGCATTCATCATCTTTCTTATCTTTGAGACACAACCCCTGGCACCCACAGGCCAGAGGAGGAGAGGTGTGCTTACTAAGTGTGACCTGTCAATTTGGCTACCGTAAGAGACACCTTGCAGAGTGCGAAAGCACAGTTGTAGGTGTGGCTGTGGATGACTGATACAGAGGCCAGAAAACTGATGGTGGTGGAAGACCCACAGCAGTGGGCATCAAATAATAGCAGTGTAGCCTGGATGAAACACGAAGAAAAGCAGGGACAGAATTGTGTCCATTTTGCAAAGCCCCTATCCTCTTGAGCAGGTGCATCCTTTGTCTCTGCTCTGGATACCAGACACCAGGCTCCAGGTCTCCAGGTCCTCGTGCAGCTTCCTACCCAGGCCTCTCCAGTGAGCTTCCGGATGTTTGGCCTGGGGCTGTGGCTGCATCCTCGACCCCTCTGGTTGTGTGGCCTCCATCGTGTTGGGCTGAACACCTAGTGGGTTTTCCATCCCTACAGAGCCCACACGGCCACTGTGGTTTCTCCTCTTTTACCACACAGATAGGCAGTGTGGACCCTCCCACCTTCAGCTCTGCAATCCCACCTACTAAATCCCCTTGTGTAATTACACATATATTTTCTATTGAATTTTTTCCTGTACATAATACTAACATCAATTTTGATAACAGGAGTGATTCTATAAAAAATGTGATTGCAAGGGTAGACAAAGTGCTCTAATTGATTTAGTGGTTCCTGAAGTTGACTCTCTAATTTGATGATTCCAGAAGCTATTATATTCTCTCTACTAATGTAGAATGGAGAAAGCATTGTAATCTATGGTATCAACTATGTAAAGTAGTACTCAATATAGGCCCATTGGACTATCCAAGTTCACTGTTTCGAAGATGTAAGAGATTCAGTGACTCTGTACACAACATTTTTTTTTGTTGTTTGTATTACTGAGGATCAAACTCAGGACCTTGTGTTCCCCAAGCAAGTGCTTATTCTACTGAGCTATTTCCCTGGCCTGTGTACAACACTTTTGGACGTATTTGGAAGCTGAATGATCGCTCTTAGTATCCTTGAACAAAGTGGTAGAGGACAACGATGAATTGAAAGATTCATATTTCTAGCACCAGGCACGCATAAGCAGTACCAAGGATTCCAAGAGTGTTCCTGTGGAGAATCGTCTTTCCTTTAACAAGAAGACTGAGAGTGCTTACAGATGTAAGCCCTCTAATGCACTTGGCTACATGGCAGCAAAAATTTAACACCCACCTGGAAAGGATGTCTGCAGATAATAGGAGGGCACTGATCAGAAAAAAAAAAAAAATGGGATCCCAAAAATGTCCATAGAGATGTCTGGGAGAAACCTGATGAAACTCGGGACCTGGAACTCCTAATTAGGATGACGAGATGTTGCCAGAAAGGAAGATTTCCCAACTCTCAGTGACAGAAGAATCCCCACCCCCAGCTTCTGTGGTGCTGGCCTGGCCATCTCTGTCTGAAGAAACTTATTCTCTGTGGCCTAGAAACAGCAAGAACCTTCTCTGATTCCGCTGCCAGGTTGACAGTGCCAGTGCCCACCGTCGCCACCCACCCGTAGTCCTCTCTCATTTGTCTGAGATTTTGCAGGCTCTACTGCAGAGAGCTATTAAAGGTGAACTACAGGACGTGGAAGGTGTGCTAGATTCCTAAACAACTTCTTCAGTTTTCTATTTTTGCCATAAAAGGTTTTGGGAATCAGGAATAGAAACAGTTTTAAAAGTATGTGATAATGGTGAAAGGAAAATTAACCTGAATTTGTCTAATTTTTTTTAAACATGTTCTCCCTAAGCAGTTCATGTTGGCCTTGAGTTCACTTTATAGCCCAGACTGGTGTCAAACTCACAACAATCCTCCTGCCTCAGCCTCCTCTGTGCTGGGATTATAGGCATGTTTTACCATGCCTGGCAGAATTTCTTTTCTTTATTTTTTTAACTGTATTTAGTACAGGATCTAGAGGGCCTCACTACACAGATTGGTCTCACAGTGCTACTCCTGTTTTTTAGCTTTCCAAAGCACTAGGATTCTAGGCATGCACCACCATGCCCAGTCTGAACTGTAGTCTCAGAGCGCTCCAGGCATGACACCCACACAGCAGGCCCAGGGGACGGAACCCCAGCCCTTCAGTGTGCCTAAACAAGCACTTCGATCTGCTGAGCTGTCCAGAATTTCTTGATATAAGTTAATTAAGCAGAGATTCTGGATTTAATGTTGCAATTTGCAAAGTTTAAAAGATGTCCACAGTTTACTTCGTTATTATTCAGACTACACATCAACTTGTAAATGGTCCAATGTAAATGACCTGGAAACATCTGTTCTCCCTTGAATTGCTACTGATGAAGGCAGTGTCGGCCAGGTGCCAATGAACTCCATTCTGACCAGAAGGAAGCCTGGGAAAAGGAGTAGAAAGTGCTGAATGTAGTGTTGGGACTTAGGTTCACAACATACTTATTTTTGAATCCCTTAAGAAGAGTGCTCCTACCAGGGATATAGCTCAGCAGCATAAGTGCCTGTCTGGCAAATACAAGATTCAGAGTTCAATCCCTGGTACTGCAAACAAACAAACAAGAAGAGTGCTTCAGTCTTTACCCTGGTAGCTGCTGGGTCCCTGAAGACATAAACACTTCAGAATTGAAACTTTCCCTTTGTCTCTCCCTTTTCACTACGGGATCCCTGATCTCATATGTTTGAAATGCGATAACTGACCATTTCTGCTCTTTCTTCTCCTCTCTGGGGATTCAGCCTTTAGCCACCTACCCTCTCTGTAGGAGATGGAGAGCATACTCTCGGGGGATCCTGATTGTCCAACTGCTGCCACAGCAAACCACTAAGCTTTCTGATAGGCTTGTTCCCAACCGCACATCCCCGAAGTAAGTGTTCTGAATTTTTAACTTTTAGTAACAATGATTTTAATTTTCGCTGTCATTCCGCTCCTAGGATTCAACTCTGTCCCTGACAATGCATCCTGACGAAACTACTTCTCAGCATGGAGAGCGTCATGATTGCATGCTCTGTATCTTCACTGCTCTTCCTCTGTTAGGGCTGTGAGACAATAGTAATAGCAATAGGAAGACCGTACTATTTTCTTCTGTAATTCTAAGAAGGACCTGGGTTTCAGTTAGTGTGTTTAGTCCACTATGTTTAATCACACTTCCCAAAATCCATCATTGTGCACTTCCAGAGACAATGAGATAATGATATTCCTGCTGGCTGACTTACCACATCATGAGTAACAGCGGGAATTTTCAACATTGTGGAAGAGACAGTTTGTTCTGATGGGGCTCTCTGGGCTGCCAATTTATTTTACCTCAGAGGTTTCTGCTTACGTACAAGTTATTTTGTGACTCCACAGATGAAGCATATGAGTCAAGTGTTTCACCTGTGACTTTCAAAATGATTCCTAAGTTTAAATTGCAGTGTGAAGTCTAACTGTGGGCTTATTTTTTTTTTTTTTTTTTTTTTTTTGAGTGTATTGATGGTTACAAGACTGTGGTACGGAATGTTTATGTTCCTTGTGGAGACCTGGCATTTGCATAGCATACATCTAAACTCCTTTCCTTCAGTCCATTTGCCCACTTGCCCACCACCTCCAATCCCATTCCCATGTGATTTGTCACTCCTGCACACCAAATACCATTCTTCAAAATCTTACTCCACAAGCCCCACCTCTACCCTTTCCACCCCAAACGTTACCAGTTCTGAGTGAACAAATGGAGACCGTGAGGCCTGGGAGCCTGGGGCCCACAAATCTGAATGGAGACAACTGAGCCCTGCGCTTGGCTCCTTCCAGCTGGGGCTGTGTTGTCAGCCGCCGGATTTCATCTACTAAGCTAGCAAGCTTCACACTGAATCTTTCCAAGCTCTTCATGCTGCAGCTCCTATTTGGATGTGTATTCTTTGTATTATCTCAGGAAGTCCCCCCACATTACTTTTGCTAACATCCAATACACAACTTTCTTAAAGACCAAGGTTCTTGGGAATGCCAAGGTTTTCTTAATATGCAGATTTTGAATAAGGAGTTCTTCTGTGGGGTCTGGAATTCTGCATTTCTAAGGAGCTTCTAGGTGATAGATCACCATCCAGCTAGATGCAGCTGGTCTGAGAATATTCTGAGTTGAAAGGCTTTGAAAGGCTTTTATTCTGGTTTTAATGTAATTACCATCTCCCACACTGGGTGGATTTTAGTAGGTACCACGGGTGCCTCCTCCTCATGCCCACTTCCTAGCTTTTAACTGCTTGGTAGCTAATGGCTTTAACCTAGAGCATTCAAAACTTTCCATTGCAGGCTGGAGCCGTGTCTCCTGTAAGGAAGAGAATATCCCAACTCCCATGGAATACCTGCAGACTCAGTGACATTGTTGACACCAAATTCCATCGTTCTAATGTGGTACAAAGTCTGAAGTATGTTACCCTCTACATTTATTGGAGGGATGGTCTAAACCTAGGACTTCACCTCAATTTAAACACGTTTTGGCCCTTTATTCTTCCTTACTCTGCACGCCATTTGGCTGTATCCTTGCGATATCCCCTTCCTGGCTTCTTGTGAGAACAAATATGTAGTAAATTACTATAAATAACTCACAGGGTAAAGATCTCCTTGTGAGATAATTCTACTTAAGAAAGGTGGCTTCCCGATAAACGAGTCTCCATTTCTAAGGGGCTATAAACAGTGAGGGATTATGGCCAGAAAATTCTGTATCCGAAGATAGTGCACCACCGTTTCCCAGCATCCAGCTAGCTGAATGGCTAATTACACAACGAGATCCATTTTCTTGTAGAGCTGACTTAAGACTTCCTGGTAATGGGAGGAGGGCAGAACCTAAGCTCCAAGCAATCCCAAGGGCCGGCCCAAGCGGGGCTTGCCCCGGTGGTTCTCTGCTGCCAAGCTGCACAAGTGCTACACTGGGATCCGCAAGTGGTCCAGCAACGCCTGGCCCAGGTTTCACTTCCTTAGCCATCAAATCTCGGCTGCAGGGGTTTGCTTCAGGCATCCCAGGTCCTTCCCTTGCTTGGCCTGCACTCTTGCCCCAGTAAGGAAGAGCAGAACATCTGGTCATTGCCACATCAGTTCAGTGACCAAACACTCCTCCCTGACACCATACTTTTCTAGTTATGAAGAAAGGCAGGAAGACGGCTTGGCGTGCAAACTCCACTTCCTGTCTATTCGTCATGATGGCAGCGCACCACACGGCTCCCGTGTCTGCCCGGCTGTGCACGCACTCTTGCACCATGCCTGCAAGGCAAGCCCAGTGATGTGCACATGGCTTGAGGTTTCGTCATGCTGAGGACCATGAGCTGATAGGGAGCACTTTGAAGAAAATATTCACAAAAAACTTACCTCTTATGGTTTCCTTCAAACTTTTGCATAGTATATATAGAGCAGATGAGAAGAATATTTATTGTTGTCTAGATGGACACAACACAAAATGATAAAATTATGAATGCATCTGATATCCAAAATACAAAATTATAAAATATAAAAGGCAAAATAATAGTTTTATTCAAGCAACAATTGATTTCTCTAAGTAGCAATTTGATACATCATACCTTGGCATCCAAAGAGTGAAATTAATGACAAAAAAAGTTTTCCTCAAATTCTTCTTGAGGGGCAAATGTCTTTTTTATGTTTTTGTGTTTCAGTTTCCAAAAGGAAACTCGTTTCATAGTTTTATTTTCAAGTTTATTGTACCATTGATTCATTCCACTTTATTTCTGCCTATGACATTTAACTTATTATATACTAAAAACATGGCCAGGCTAAAAGTGAAAACTGATACTTATGATTAAGTTCGGTATGTGCAGGCAAAAATATTTATCTTGATATAATTAGTAACAGGCTTATCAGATCCGATTTTATTCTCTAAAATAATAAGACATTGAATAAACCTGAACTCAAGAGAAAAAATATGCTACTGATCTGTGTTTTATTGACATGTGAGGCTTTATCATGGCCCTTCTAAATCTGAAGATGAAGTAGGAAAGTTGTATTTTCACCAAGATAGGGTTACTCCAAACTTAGGTAATTTTGCAGCTATTTTCTTTCTGAAACCTAAGACTGTCCTTTTCTTTTCTAAATGCTTCTGTCTCTAGGTCTTTTTTTTTGGTACACTCCCTCCTAAGGTCCAGTAGCTAAAGCCTAAGCTCTACCGTCAACGCCAACAGGAGTTTGTAGCACATCTGCACGCTGGGCAGTCCAACAAATGAGAAATAATCAGACAGCAACCTCAAACCTTACCTTCATCTCCTGAAAAAAAAAAAAAAAAAAAAAAAAAAAAAAAATCCAAGGGCTTCCTAGGGGGAGCAGATACCACCTCCATGTCTCACTGCGGCTGTATACCCCTCCTTCCGGGCCAGCTGTGCCCCAGATGTTTACCTCCGCTTCGGTCTTTTCCCTTAGGCTCTCACTCTTTCCTCGGCTTTCATCCCATTCAGACTGTGAGTCTCCACTCTACGCTGCTCCTGCCACTCGCCTCTCTTCTTCATTACCCTTTTTTGATATCTGTTAGTTTCCCTCCATTGTTTTCCAGCCTTTGGACTAAGATCTAGTGTAAATGCCCTCTGACTTCTAGTTTTGTCTTTGTCATACACATGTTGCAGCTCCCTCCACCTGGAAGTCTCCACGAGGAAGCAGGAGACCTGCCATATGACAGAAGCAAAAGAAACCGAGGAAGACAGAAGACAGGGGTGCAGGGACGGTGGAAGATATTCATCCATCACTTGTTAATTCAATTTGCTTCAGTTCATCATTAGTAACTTTTAATTTGAAGCAAAGATTTACTTTGTATATTAGTTATTCTCTTGCTGTAACATACTCCAGGCATGAACACAAATAGCTATGCAAAATATTCGCCTCTCCCTGTTCCCTACCACACCCAGTTAAGGTCTACTAGTTTCAACACGTTTCTGTCTTCCTGCCTCCCAGCTTCTGGTTCCATGGCCCAGCTTTGATCATTTCTTTTGGCCTCCCTTGGCTTTGCCAGTTTCTAAACAATTTTTTGCTTTACAATGATAGTGATTCAAAGACTTTCCTATCTCACTTTGAATTCTTCTGGTCCATGTTTTTCATAATACTGCTTCTTGGAGAAGGACTTCCCCAAGCCCCTCGCCGCACGTTTACAGCTGTCTCACTTTCAGAGTCAAGCAGGTGGCAGTTAAAACGTCTATCGTATTCAGTAGTCTGTGATTACGCCGTTTAGCCTAAATCAGATTTATCCTTGCTTTCCGCAATGTAGGCATTGAGCCCTACATTAAACTGAGTTGTTTTTCATAACGCTGAGTCCAAGTCACTTCTACCGAATGCTGCATTCGAATCCGCCACATTTCTTCCCCCAGCCACACTCCCTGTGAACTTTCGCATCTTGTCCTTTCTCCTTCCCTGCCCTTCCGCTGTCTTGCTACAAAACCGGGCTGTAGGGAGGGCCAGATTGCTCAGCTGACTAAAGTGCCTGCTCTGGGTTCGAGCCCTGTGACGTGCCAGCCCCGCCCCTGAGGTGCTCTAAGAAGGCCACTGCGACTGGGCGTGGGGACTCCCACCTGTAATTGCAGCTCTTGGAAGCTGAGAACAGGAGGATCAGTACCAGTCGGGTCTCTGTAGCGGGATGCTTTACTAGAAGTAAAGCCTACTTCTGTACGAATGTGCAGGGATTTGCTTTTTGTTGTTGCTGTTTAATAGTGAGAAGAGCACAATTTTGGGTAAATTTATAACATAATGAAGCTTTGCAGTTAATCGTCTGCCATGTGCACTCACGTACTAAGAAGTGTACAAACGTTACCAAGTTTAATTTACATAATAACCACATGCCCTGATAGTATTAAATCACCTCATTTTATAGAGAAGGAAAATGAAACGTAAAGACATTAAAGCACTCGTTCAAGGATATATGGCTGGGAAAAGTCCGAGAGGAGACGCGAGCCCAGAACTTCGAAGCGCAGTTCTTAAGTAGCACAGCACACATTAACAATGGCTCCAGGCTGGTTGAAATGTCCCCTCTTCTGCCTAGAGAATGTGGAACCAGATGATTATCCTCTCTCCCATCTGCTTATATAAAGCAGGCTTTATTATTACCATGTTGTTTTTTTTTTTGTTTTTGTTTTTTTTTTGTATTAATTAATCAAAATAATTCTGGCAGTGGTGTTGGTTTTTTTTTTTTTTTTTGCTTGCTTGCTTGTTAAGACAAGGTCTGGCTATTCCATTCAGGAAGGCTTTGAACTCACTCTGTAGCCCACACTAGCCTTAAACTCAGAAATTCTCTTGTTTCAGCCTCTTAACTTCTGGGATTATCGGCTTCTGCTGCTATACCCAGCACGGGGTGTTTGTTCAGTGTCTGCCAAAGAAGTACCTACATAAATGCAGCTATAATCTCCATCTTCCCTCTCATCCTAATTTACAAATTATTTAAGTTTTAGCAGGTTCTTTAAAATGAAATTATTTTCCTTCTTTTTTTTTTTGTAGTACCTGGGATCAATTCAAGCGCAGGAGCTTGCATTTGCAAGGCAAGCACTTATGCCACTGAGCTATCTCCCCAGCATGAAATTTTTAAAAGACATAAATATAACAAATATCTTCAGACCTGTTTTCAAAATATCTTTCATATGATAAGGTTCGTTTCCAGTCAATGTATTTATTAGAAAATGGTACTAATTTGAAAAGTAATATATTAATTTTGATATTAATTTTGAATGATATCATATATTAATGTGATATATATTGAGTGAGTTAGAAAATTATTTAACATGTAAAATATATAGTCTTACTGAGTTGCATTTACTATGTTACTAAAATAATTGATATTTTTTCACGTTTTTGATCATTATTGTCTTTTATGCATTATTTTGTTATTCCCACTGAACCTTTTTTCCTTTGATCTACCCACCATATTTTTAAAATTCTGATTTATAGGAGCCCTTTGTAGGTGAAGCATATTAACTTTTTGTCTTTTGGATTTGGTGATAAGGTTTGAGTCAATAACTGTGAGAATACTATTTTTTCTTACTGCTCTGGATAAGCCCAAACCCAGTGGAAACACACTCTGAGAGCCTGGAATAAAACATGCCAAAACATTAATAATGGACTGTTGAGAAATTATAACATTATGGTTAAGTCTTATTTTCTTCTTCATACAATTCTGAATGCTCCAACTTTGTAAATTGAACATAGTTTATTAAAAAAAAGAAAAATATGATTAAATGTCATGGATCCCACCACTAACCCTCTGTCCCTCTTAGTCAATGGCATATATCCTTTACCTAATTCTTCCTTTCCTTTAGGTTTTTTTCTCAACCTTTCTCATCAGGTTTTGTCTACAGTGGCCCACATTGGTCACTCTTCACTAACTGCAATTGTGTCCAATAATTTATGTAAGATCAGTGCCAACCCTGTGTTGTTCTTGACAGGTAGCAGTGTTAGGCAAGGAGACCCCCTAAGTAGACTTTCCGAAGCATTAATCTCCTGTATCTCATGCTTGCTAGCCAAAGACCCACTATTCAGTGTGGTCACCACCTGCTCTTCCCTGCTAATCCATATCTGCATCTGAGGCATGACTGTAGAGGGAATTGAATTGCATTCTGGCAGGGTTGTCCCATTAGCACACACGTTGAGGCCACACCTCTACAACAGCAGAAGCAGTCCTAATGACATGTCAATCGCTGAAAAGAGGAAGAAACCCTAAAACAAGAAATACAGTATAGAGGTACACTTCGAGCGAATCGGGTAGGAAATGTGCACAGTTAAAATAAAGTTTAGGTGACTGGCTCTGGGATCTTGGGGAGTAGGCATGAAGAGACCCCCTGGCTGTGGGAGAGGCCTGAGGTGGGGGGGGTGCTAGCATTCAGGCTCTCAAGGCAACTGTGAGGAGCACAGCTTACTAGGAGCAGAAGCATTTTTGTCAGCCATCGTCTTGTTTCATGTTGCTATTTACTTGATTATACAGTACTAAACTCATTAATTAATGTCTAGTTAGTTCTGCTGTACCTCAGAGTATTAAAAGTGATTTGACAAACAAAAAATATGTTGTATTACCAACCTTGAAGAAGCCAATGTTCAGTTTTATGAAGTTGGGGAATATCTGAGCCTTGTAGAGGCTCAGATCATTTCTTTTCTTCTACTAGATTATTTGTTTGTATTTCTCCTTCTCTGAAGCCTTAAAATATTTCATTAGTTCCTATTGCAGCATTTATTAAAATAATGGTGTGATTTTCTTTACTTTCCTTACTGGAGTGAAAGCCACATGGTAGCAGAGAATCCATCTTGCCATTCTGTAGCACTCCGGATCCCCTCTGTTCTCGCTGGCTTCCGCGAGCAGGGGTCCCACAGTTCCCACCAAGCAGGACATCCCTGCCCCAGCACAGGCTGCCCTGCAGTTTACACTGCAGCATCTCTGGCAGCGTCTCCACCCTGCCATCCCAGTAGCTGCTCCCCACCCCAACCTCGGTCAGCTGAAGTACTGCCAGATGAGGCAGAGTGACGCCGGTGGAAAAATCATTCTGCTGAGAACCATGGCAAGGAATACTACACCAACCAAAAGGCTAGTGCATAAAAGATTATCATTAAAAGTTGACAAAAAGAGTTCATATCCGCTTTACATCAAAAGTACCATATTAATTTCCAGCACATGAATAATGAGACATAATCCCACTTCACAGGCATTCACATATTTTCTTAAAATTTGTCTGATAACTGACAAGGCTCAGCGGCTTTCCATGTGCTTACTGACCATTTGGGCATTATCTTCTATGAAATATCTGAACAAACTTTACATATTTTTAAAACTGTGTTTGAGTGTATTACTTCTTATATAGAAGACCTTCATTATATGAGTCTATTCTTCTAATTTAATACAGGTTCATTCAAAACAGGATTAGCTTTTTCCCTCTTTATCATCAGTGTCCTTGCTATTCAAAGGAATCTTTTTCTACCTCAAAATCCTTCAGTCTTTTTTCTTAGAAATTTACATATTTAGGTCAGGCATGCTGCGACACACCTGGAATCCCAGCACTTAGGAGGCTGAGGCAGGAGGATCATTAGGACTTCAAGACCAGCCTGGGCTAGAACATGAGATCAAAGATAGGTCTGCTGAATGGCATAGTGAGACCCTGTCTCAAAAGGACAAAAATGAAAAAAAAAATTGCACTTTAACATTTAGGCCTGTGATCAGGTTGCCAAAATGAAATATGTACAGACAAAAAATAGTAGTCAACAGTAAAAAGGAAAAAGTTGCTAATAATATAACATAATTAATCTGAAGATTATTCAACTCGGCCTAAAAAGCTACACATAAGAATGGGACAGCATAATTCCATTTATTAAAAGAAAAAATAAGTAGAAAATGCAAATTCATGCACAAAGCAGCCCGGTCGTGCACTGAGGACAGAAATGGAGACAGGATAAACTGCAACAGGAAGTAAGGGAACTTGTAGGGGTGCTGGAGATGTTCGCAACTGTGTTAACATGGCCACAGTCATTGAGCCCATCAAATGATTTTTTTTTTTATTTTACTCTCTTTATTTATGTATTTGGTCCAGGGTCTAACTACGCAGCTCGAACTCATAGTGATCGCCATGGGGATTGAACCTGGATCACTGTGCGTGCCAAGGCAGGCGCTTAGTCTGCTCTGGTATTTCACCGGCCCTCAATGATGCCATATAAATGTGTAATTTGTTGTATCTCATTTTGGTTCAGGAAGACTGAACACACCTTACTTCTTCCAGAATTAAAATCGTTCCTTCCTACCATGCCCTTGACAGCCTCTGCTTGCCTGCGGACTCAGTGCTCCAAGACTTCCCAGCGAGTCACTTGGCTCTATGGCTCTTGCGAGGGAGGGGTGGGGTTACATGCAGTTGCTTTCCGCTAGAGGGCAGGCTTGCTCCAGAAAATAATTCAGAAGGCGCGAAAACCCTGGCAAAGCAGCTGAACTGGCTTACAAAGTAAATGAAGTGAGTGAGTGGTTGTGTGTGTGTGTGTGTGTGTGTGTGTGTGTGTGTGTGTGTGTGTGTGTGTGTGTGTGTGTGTGTGTGTGCCTTACATCGAAAATTAATGTGGTTTCTTGTGAAAGCTTTCTCCTGGTCTCGAAAAGAAAAAAATTAGTGTTCCCTGAGAGTCAGCATGCCAACACCCAAGTTGCGGGGCCAAGGAGAGCCAGTTTAAAGAGTGCAAGGAGATCTTAAGCAATCCTGGCTGCTTGCAGATTTCAGCGAGGAGTGAGTTCCTTTAGCCAGGCAGATTTCCCTTCCTGCCCATGCCAAACACTGCAACAATTAAGTAAATAAAGCATGACCGGGCCTGGACTAGGGACTGGGTGCCCTGCATATGTCACCATGATTATCCTCTCAGAACCCTCCATGGCTAATGTTGTCCTTGGTGTTTTCACTGGGGAGGAAGCAGAGGTCCAGAGAGCAAGTGAAATCCTTATATCCCAAAGGCAGAGGACCTTACTGATTCCAAAAATCAATGTCTCTTCCTTTTAAATACCATATTCTTTACAGACTTCTCAGGCATCAGCTGAAAGAAGTAGACCATCAAGGTAAGATGTTTTCAGCCATGGCTTAGGTACTTAGCCAGAGGTTTCTGCTGTTACTCTTTGCGTTTTGCTTTTCCTGACCCAGGGCAGCTGCACTCAGGTCCGTCCATTACTCCTCTCCCTCATCACATTTGTATTAGTATGATCAAGCTGAAAAGCATAAGCAAGCCAAAAATACACACAACATAATAATATAACCATCAAGCTTTGATAGTTACTACAAAATAATTGAATTCTTTTCTTCCATAGCAGAGATTACTTATTATAATTACTATTTATTATTTATAAGCTAACATTTGGATTGTCTTAATTTTTCCAGTGTGGGCGGATTTTTTCTCTGCAGTTTGGTGTTTGTATTTAAGTGTAGTTAACTATCAAAGCTTGATGGTTATATATTTTTAAAGTTCCGGGGTCGATTGATCATGTATTTTGTTCTGCAGAGAACAATTCCACCTAGCTTACTCGTCTGTCATGATGATAAAATTATACTTTCAGGGAATTATCATAACAAAAATTACATTAATTTTATTTATTTTTTAAAGAATTATTTTATTCTATTTTATTTTTTTCTTGTTTCAGAACTTTTGTATATTTGTTTATTTATTTTTATGGCCGGCTCAGCCTGCCCTGAGGGCAGGGCTGGTGCAGCATGTGGTGCCAGGGATCGAACCGCGGTCCCTGCAGCCGCCCAAGCTTTCCTAAGCAGGTGATTTAGACCACTGAGCCATCCTCCCGGGCCCCAAAATTAGCTTAATTTTAAAATATATCTATTTTTTACAAACTGCATGGCATATAATCAAAGTACACAGGAACAAATTCTGTAGTCCCAGGGAGCTTGGCAGGCACTATTAAAAGAATCAGCCTGGAAAGCTCAAGTAATGATTCATTTCAATGATCAGACATTGAGAGACTTTTACTTAGAAGATGCTCGTAGCAGCGGTCCTCCTTACACACCTGTGAGCCCTAGCTCAGCTGCAGGGGTGCTGGCGCCAAGGCACAAGGTGCTGGCACCGAGTTGGCAGTCTCCAGCGGCACACGGATGCTGCTAGGCATCTTTCGGCCACAGGAGGGCGTCTCACAGCCGAGCCTCAGCCCGCGCAAAGTGGCCCAGACAGCCTCCTACGGAGAAGAACGCCTCCCTGGGGCAACTAATGGAAAACTGCAAAAGCAACAAGAAAACACTAGGGGTCACTAGGGAGTCGGAGAGTGGCACTTTTTTTTTTTTTTTCTTCAGTATATCACATAATGCTTCATTGTGAATACTAAAAGAAGTAACATATAAAATGCATTGAATAGATTTTAGTTATAGAGAGGACATTGTTTGAGCTGTTGTTATTGACAACTGTCTATAGAAATAGCTTACTTCTGTAATCTGGTAGATTACAGAAAATTTGAAAAACTCTGAAATCAAGATAAAACATGTCTGATTTTTAAAAAACCTTGTCCAATAGCTTTGTATTTCATTTTAACATTAGTTAATATAGAATTTTGATCACTTATGTGCTCTTGTTTACACGTCTTTATATTCCTTTAGACATTTTCACTGTATTTTTTGAATTTTTTGATTAGTCAAATATTTTGTTTTACTTCATCTATATCTGTTACATCTTAGTTATGCACTATTTTACTATTGCTTTAGTGCTTCCTTTGTTATCATGGCACATTAAAATAGTATTAGCACTTTCAATAATGCAAACTTAATTAATTAATTAATTAAAAAATTTTTAATGCCAATCTTTTCTATTTCTTTTTTAATTTTTTAATGTATTTCATACAGGGTCTACAAGGTCTACAGGGTCTCACTACATAGATCGGACTCATACTGATTCTCCTATTTTCAGCCTTCCAAGAGCTGGGATTACACACACGTGCGCCACCACGCCCAGTCTCAGCTGTAGCTCAGCATGCTCAGAGTGGGGCCGGCAGGGCATCCTGGGCATCAAACCCTGGCTGCTGCACTCTGCGTAATTAGGTGACTTAGTCCACTGAGCTACTTGGCTGGCCCTTAATAGTTTGTTCTTTCTTTCTTCCTTTCTTTCTCTCTTTTCTTTCTTCCTTTCTTTCTCTCTTTTCTTTCTTCCTTTCTTTCTCTCTTTACTTTCTTTCTTTCTTTCTTTCTTTCTTTCTTTCTTTCTTCCTTTAATGTATTTGGTTGTTACAAGATCTCAGTACACAGCTCAGACTCATAGTGATTCTCCTGTTTTCAGCCTCCTCAGCGCTGGGACTATAGGTGTACACCACTGTGCCTGGACTCTGCGGCCAGCTCAGCCCGCCCTGGGGGCTGGGCTGGTGTGGCACATAGTTCCGGAGATTGAATCAAGGTCCCTGTGCTTGCCTAAGATTGCCTAAGTAGTTGCTTTAGTCTGCTTAGATATCTTTCTAGCACTACTACTTTTATTTTAAAGAGAGAGAGAATAAAACAATAAAAATGAGACAAACTTTCAAAACTAGATGATAGGAAATTAATAATGGTTATTATGCTGCAGATGGCTACTACAAAGTAGTTGCTCGGATTACCAGATCTAGGCGTGAAAATTAATCAAATAATACAAGCTCTAACTGTTCCTTTCAATGAACTAATAGAACTAGTGCAATTATCTTAGTTACCTTGTGTATATCTTTTTTCCTCCCTCTTTCTTTGCTTTTATCCCACTCAGTTCTTTCCTTTTAAGCAGTTTCTTTCCTTTTCACAATATCTATTGTACCCTTTGTGTCTTACTGTTTCAGTTTCTTACACTAGGGAAAGTGTCACTTTTTTAAACAACGATTTTTCTTTTTATTTTGAGATACAGTGATCTTCAACAAACACCTGTACATCATAGAATCAAGAATATCTAGGACAGAAAATAAATACATATTGAGGAAGGAAGGGACATTTTCACAAAATTCTCAGTATAAGTCTGAGCAGTAACATAGGGTCATCAGGCTCAGATAGAAAGAGCTACAGGATGGGTCAGTAAAGTACACAGCACCCCTTAGCCACTAATAGACTCTGTCTTTAGTGAAAAGCATTGTATCATGGCGATGTATGCACACCCATGTTTATAGCAGCATAGTTCATCACTGATACATCCCAGAAATAGCCAAAATGCCCATCAATCAAAGAGTGGATGAAGATGTGTTTTTTTAATACAATGGACTACTTCAGAGCCAAAGAGAAGGAGAAACTTGAGCATTCCTTGGTACATGGACCCACCTTGAGTACATACTCTTAAATGAATTAAGCCAGATTCACAAGCATAAATACAGTCTAGTTTCTCTGATATGAGATACCAAATGTGTAAATAAGGAGCAAAGCACATGAAAACTATTGTGAAATAAGAAGAGATTGTTCAAAATAAAGAGGAACTTGGGGGAGGGGGAGGAAAGGACAAAAACAAATCATACTCTTAAATGAAATAAATTTGTCACACATGTTTAAATACCTCATTGTTTCCTTAGTGAGAGAAACTGAAAAGCTAAGGACCAAAATGTGTAACAGATGCTGGGGGGAAAAAAAGAAAACTATTCACATGGGAAGGGGAGCAAAGAGTGGGGGAAGGGAAATGGGAAAGAGAAGGCCTCACGGCCTAACGTAAGCTTCAGTCAGACGGGTCTTTATCGACCTAAAGCTGCGTCTTCTGTATGGAGGAAACACCTTCACATGCTGAGTTAGCAACCAGGGCTTTTCCTGCAGGAGAGGGGAGATCTAAGTGGAAAGGAGACGTCATGAAGCTGGGTCAGACTCGCAGACTACCAAGCACTGAAATGGAACAGAATCGTCCTACGCATGGTAGCTGACTATCGTCAGTTTCCAATCCCTACTCCCAAGAAGCCTGACAAATGGAGATACCCCTAAACCAAGGAGCACTCCAGGCACCTCACTTTTGTTTGCTGAACAGTACCATCAAAAGGAACTAGCGATTCTCAGTGGATAGGGTGATTCTAGGAAAGCCGTAGGGTGAGTCTGGGGTAGATTGTGGAGGCTAAGATTCAAAGTGCTCAGGATCAGGAGGGACACAGCTCAGAAGGACTCAGTGTTTGGGGTGCTGGGATCCCTTGGGTCAACAGTGAGGCAATTTGCATAGGACACAAATAAGAACTAACAAACGCAATACCTTGAATTAACTAAATAAATGTACTGATGAGAGATAAAGTAGATATTATTTGTTAAAGTGTGCCAACTGAATAAATAAGTAAAATTGAATTTTAAAACATTCTTCTATGATATTCTATTCCAAATGGAGTTGTTGCTCTCCACATGGATTATTAATAAGGGGTAATTCCACTGGGTGAAAAGTTTCAAGTCTGTCCTTGTTCTTAAGAGATGCATTTCACTTAGAGAAAAGTATTGGGATGTATGCAAAAAATGGCATTCAAGTTGTTTAAGGAAGGGTAGACACATACATGGAGATCTGTCAGGAGGTAACATAAGGAAAAGCTGAGAGCCGGCGAGCCTGCAGGCCGTGTCTGTTGCTGCCGTCTGAGTCTTTCAATGCTGCAGTCTCAAACTTCACAGAATAAGAAGGTTTTATACAAAGCAATGGCAATTAAAAACAACAAAGAAAGTTTCGGCTCTCTGTTATCACCATTACTAGCCATGGTAGTCATTTTTTCTCAAATCCCGTAAACTTTTCCAGAACTTAAATGCATATAAATGTTTTTGTAGCACAGGAGAGCGTGCCTTGCCCGGCAGTTCTGCAATGATCGATGGCCTTAGCTTTGAAAATATAAAATGAGATTTCTAGAGCCCTGATCCTTGAGTGCCATTCTGTGCTCCATCAGAGACATCGGAGCCACGTAGCTCTCCCAGTCACCCTCACCCATGGTTCTGGATCTGAACAGTGATTACCTGTAATGTCTCCCACAAAGGAAACAGTCTGTCTCTCCGTAGAAGGGGTCCATAAATACCTCCTAGTCCTTGAGAAGAATTTACACCTAGACCAAGCTAGATTTGATTCAGAGAACATTTAGATGAGTTGATTAAATGGCACCTTGTTTGCTATGTGCAGCTCCCTGGCACAAGGTGAGGCAATAGTTTTATGATTACATCTTACAGTACAGGAAAGAATTTTGCATCCGTCAGATTAGGAGCCCACTTCTGACTCCTATATTTTTCTCAAAGATACCTCTCTGAGAATTCACTCGGAGGAGACGCTTTGATAAAATGCACAATTGTGTACATGCTCCTGTATTTTCTTTTAAAAGTATTTCTGAGATCCAATAGGGCAGAGGTGAAGGCTGTTATATTCTGTGTTCTGTGCCCAGTACCCAGCAGTGTCCATGGCCCTCAGGATCACTATGGGTTGTACCCTACTGAGTGACCACAGGGGACAAAAACAAACTCAAATATGGAAGCCACAGTGAAGCATCTACAGCCACGAGATGCAGTGGAAACCACTGAAATTCAAGAATACTTTCCAAATAATTAATGATTAATAATGGAATTCCATATGACTTTATTCAGTGCTCAAACCTCTGCCCCACCCAAAACATTGCATTCCATGTTTAATAATTTTCCCTCACTGAAGTTTCCATAGACCATCAAATGGGAAAAAAAAGGTCTGTGTGCTGGCCAAATATCTAGTAGTCTTTTCATAAATCTCAGAAAACCAATCAGCAAGCAAATGTATGTAAATGCATAAATGAAATGTTATCACTGTTAATCTTTTTGACTAGAAATGCATGTGAATATATATATATAATATTTTCTTATTTCAGTGAGTATACACACAAACAGCAAATAACATATATTGAAAGACTTGCAGCAGCTGATTGTATTTAGTTGTCCTGCTCCTTAGTAAAAAAACATGATATAATTTTTATAATCACATAATATAGTCATAATATATAGTTATACACAACATAGTTGCACATGCATATTTAATGCATAAAATACATGTATGAACATAGACATGTCCATGAGCAGTCATGCATTTAGAGTTTTTTTCTGGTGTGTGATGGAATGAGTATAGGTGATACTCCACGATGATTATAATACTGTAAAGGTACACCCGCACAGGCTTGAGAGCCTCTCATGAAAATATCCACAGCTTCATGCTCCTAGCTTTGCAACCTGGGACCCTTGCACAAATTAAAGAGCTATTAGCAGTGTGTCAAGGTCTGTGTGTGAATGTGCGCAAGTGTGTGTTTATGGGGAAAGGTCAATGACTTTCCCAAGACTGCACCGGAAGGGCCTGACTGGATGCAGCCCACTGAGAGAAAGGCCCCTTCGCAAAGGCGCTGCTGTGCATGTGTCGGAAAATGTCAGCTTTCACACTTTAAGCACATTGCTTCGTAAGTATGCAGAAGCAGTTCATGATTCATGGAAGCTCTTGAATCAAAACATGTTGCCGTATACTAAAATTAAAAGTATTTGTATCTTTTTGGTACCCCTAAAATAGAAACAAACACTTAAAGACTTTTATTTTCTAATCTGATATCAGCCCATAGTTCCTCAAATGGGGTCTTTCTGAAGATTTGGAGACTTGGAATAAACCTGGAGCTTAGTCTCACTGAGGAATTCTTGCAGGAGCCATTTTGGGGGCCCAGGAGCTTTGCCTGTTCAAACTTTCAGCCTAAAACCAAAAACAACGTTGAATTATTATTTGTGTCTGGCAATTTCTAGCCATGAACTAGAGATGGTATGTAGTCTTTATTCAGTAGGAGTGCAGTGATGGAAGAAAATTTAGTCAACAGCTGTAAGTTTTCTGCTGTGCTTTCATGGATGAACACAGAGGTACACACACACATTCTGATGTAAGTCAAAAGGGCTCCTTCAATATGTTTTCAACTCCACGTGTCCAAGGTGGCAAAAATAGATTGCTGACACAATAAGATTTGACACAATACCACTTTATGCTTTTTACACAGTGATGCTTCATCTTATTCTGACCTAGAATCTATGAATATCACCACACTTCACACAGCGCAACCCCATACATCGGCAGAGCCGCCATTTGTCTTTCTTAATGCTCCCTCGCTCTGTCTATGTTGCTGGGCAATTGTATCCATTTCATATTGCTGGAAGATCAACATGTGAAAGTTATGGTTAGGAATAGCAATGCAAAATTTAGGACTTGAATAAATTGTATAATTGAAGTTCTGTGGTTTCTAAAACTACCATGTAACCTTTAACTGAAGTGATTTTCTTTTTGACATTGAAAAAGTATATGGCCTGAGCTAAAATGTAAATATTGACCAGTATCATAGAGGAATCAATAACTCTAAGTATAGCCTTGGTAGATAAATGCTTTGAGAAAAAAAAAAAAAAGTTGACTGGGCTTCCCCCCAGTTTCTTCTTGTTTATATAACCCAGTAGTTCCACTCAACTCCCTCACTAGCTTGGCAAAGTATATGAAAGAGTAACATAATACATATAAGCACTGAGGAAAAATACTGTAATGATAAGTAACACAATTGCAAGACTCCAAACAAGGACTCTTATTTACAGATTCTTACTTTTTGTTCAACAAAAGGGCTATATGTAAAGCTAACCACTGGTAAGCCAGAATTATCTCAGACATCTGTATGTACAAGGAAGCATCACTGTAATTTCAAACATCTTTGCTCTTTTTGTTCACTCATCCAGGGTTATAATGAGAAGAATCTCAGAGCATAAAGATCCCTGGAGAATTATGGAGTCAAACTCATCTGCCTGAGCTCTTCCTTTTTCAACAGTGAGAGGCAAAGCAGCACCCATGCTGAGATGACAAGCCACCGCTGGAAGTGCTTTCATCTTCATAAATTCAAAACATCTTAAAATTTCTTCTATCCTATGGCATTTCTTCTGTGTTTCTTCAAAGATCCAAGCACCTACCTAAATTTAGAAATACTAGTGTCCAAGTGCGGTGGCTCCACCTGGGACCTGCCCATGCACCATCTAATTCCAGCAGCGCGGCAGCCAGCCCGGCTCCATCTCGGACTCTGCCATCCCAACTGGCTCATGCAGAAGCCTCAGCCCACGTTCATTCCCTGACTAACCAACAGCCCCAGCTCCAATTCCACCCTCCTTCCTGACCAGGCCTCATGACAGCCAGGTAAGAACTCTCTCAGCCACAAATGCCAACAAATGAGAACAGAAAGATCCCACCAAATAGGCTACTCAATTAAAAACAGGAGAAAAAGAGGTAAACAATAGTAAGTAAAAGTCACGTCAATCGTAGGTCAATACATTTCAATTATAACCATCAATGTAAGTGGACTCAATTCTCCAATTAAAAGAAATAGACGGGCAGAGTGGATAAGGAAGCAAAAATCCAACAATATGCTCTATACAAGTAACACACTTAACTCACAAAGAAACTCAAAGGTTAAAAGTTAAAGCATAGAAAACAGTACTACATGCACCAGCACCTAAAAAAAAACGGAAAGAAAAAGCAGGGGTAGAAATACTGTTTGCAGACAGTCTAAACTTGAAACTAAGATTGATCGAATGAAATAAAGAAGGCCACTACAACACTACAAACCTTAATAGACATGAAAAAACTAATATCCATAACTTATTAGGAAAGAATAACAATATCTAATGATAAGAATAGGTATTGTTTACTTACTATCACTTATGAATTCTCACAATTCTTTAAGAATCTCCTTAAGTCTGAAAAGCTCCTGCGTGACCTAATTGTTGTTCACTTTTTGTAAACAGAGAAATAAACCCCTGGAAGGAATCAGGTGATTTCTCTTAGGTGACAGCTCTGGAAAGTGAAAGGATGCGATGGGAAATCAGATCTGTCTGAACCCCAAGCCCGAGATTTGAGTACTGACAGTGTATCAGGACAGCCAGATCATTCACAACCAGCTCAGGAATCAAAGTGCTCAATAAAAGTTGGATAAATCAATGAATGGGCACTTTGCTGTGAATTAGTTTACTAGACTAGCTTCCAATTACCTGGACAGTGTTTTGAACAAACAAGATGGTGGGCAGGCAGGCTGCCTTAGCAGGAGGGCCAGGTTCAGTCCAAAGGGCAGAGTATGCTCGACCCAGGAGGCCCAGGTGAGTGACCCATCACCAAGGCCTGGAGACACACTCAGCTGTTATTTTTGACAAAGGGACCAGATCTCTTAACCACAGCAAAGGAAACCTCTTTAACAGATGGTACTGATTATCCAAATGCCAAAGCCTGGACTTAGACTCATGCCCTTAATTGGTACTAAATTAAAATACAAATGGACTAAATATTGAAACATTAGAACAAAGACATTGAATGTTAAATTCAATGAGACATTAAATATCAAATAGATAGAACTTCAATTTCAATTGAATAGAGACGTTGAATACAAAATAGGCAAAACTTTTGAAGATATAGGTGTAGTCACAGACTTTCTGAAGAAAACCCTAGTTGCCCAAGAATCACTACTAAGAATCAACAAATGGAATTACATAAAATTAAAAAGCTTCTGTACAGTGTAGAAAACAGCTGGCAGAATAAAGACAAACTACAGAAGGAGCAAAAAGTTTTGTCAGACATTTCTCAGATAAAGGACTGAGTCTAGAATATCTAAAGAACTAGCAAAAAAAAAAAATTAGCCCTCCCCCCTAAATATAAAGCCTCAACTAAAAAAATAGGCTCATTAAATGAGTAGATGCTATGACCTTGAGAGATGCAAAAGTCACATGTTTTGCTGTACAGGTCATGCTTAAACTTGCCTTTAACCACCCAGCAGAAAAGTTTAACCACAAGGCATAAAACAGAAAACTAGATTAGAATGATGAACTGTAAAAGGCTTAAATTAACAGCTTCCAACATTGCCAGTTTTACCAATAACCCACTGCGATTATCGAACATTAGGTTATGTATACAGCTACTTTGTCTTAGTTCAGTGAGAAGAAGTTTGTTTGTACCAATAATGATTTGAAAATTATAACACCTATACCCTGGGCTCTGTGTAACTAGTAGAAGGACAACAATATGCATTGTATCAAATACTGAAATGTACTACTACTGTGTTTTGAAACTGTCACATTGTTATACATTGTTATTCCTTATTAAAAGTAATAAAATGTAATATAAATAAAACAACAAAAATAGAAATACTAGTGCCAATCTCTTACTTAAATAAATCATGATAGATAAATTAGAAGCAAATAAATTTCATTCACACTACTTTGTGTTATTTTATCATTACTGCTTATTAAAAATTTCTAATCACTATCACAAGAACTAATAGTGACCGCCTGTTTTAAAGTATAATGGTAGAGTGTGTATTTGGGTTGCTAGAGTTCTACACAACTGTTCTAGCGATGGAGATGTGAGTGTTCTCTAGAAATTTCTAAAGAATGTAAGATTTTGCAAGTAACAGTCTATTACTCCCATGGTTCTCTTTAAGGAACCACCCTAAGTAGAAAACTCACTGTCTGACAAGAATTTATCATTTTGTTATTTACAATCAGAGAATATCATGTGCCATATAGAAATAGGAGATTTTCTGCCGCATTTCTGAATCCTTAGTTCTTCTCATATAATGATCTCCCAAGTGTTGTCCTTATCATGTCATCATCACCTTTGTGGTCTGAAGTAGCTCCCAGTAGTTTGTTTTATGGGCTCAATTTAATGAGTGATTTATTATTTTGGTATGTTTTATGCTTTCATTCTTCATGTCAATTTTGACTGTCAAGATAAAGGAGATTAATTTGTAATGTATGTCACTGCAAATCTTGCTTTTTGTCGTATGCCAAATTTTTCTTAAAACAAAGATGATGATTCAGCACCTGTCTGCTAGAACAGGGTTGTGCAGAGAGCGGCCCTCCGGCAGCCTCCCGCCTTCCATCCTATGACAACAGCTGCGTGAGGGAGCTGAAGCTCTCTTGAGCAATGGACTCTGTCAATTACTATGTTGCAGGCAGAAATCTTGGGGTGGTGCCAGGTTCCCTATAGATGCTGAAACAACAGGTGTGATGGCTTTCTGACAGCTTCATCAGTACTGCTGTTCGCACTAGTTCAGAGTTAAGTACAGCCATACACTGAGTGAGTAAGCTGTACACGGGTGTGTGTGTGTGTGTGTGTGTGTGTGTGGGTGTGTGTGTGTGTGAAGATTTAGATGTTGATAACAGTATTTTATCAAAGAAAAGAGAAGGAATCTCTTTGAATCAAAGGCATAAATTGAAAACATCATGATATTATGGACATTTTGGGACATTTTTCCTGTTTTTTTTCACTTTTAAATTCTTATACATACATATGACATATTTTGATCATATCCACCCCTAGTACATTCCCTCACATCCCTACACTTATTTACAATGTCCTTTCTAAAATGCCTCTTCTTTATTTGATAAGGTTACTTTTCTTTAATCTAGGCTATCTCTCAGATGTCCCTGTTAGCTATTTTATACGTATTTTTTTCAATCAGTATCTAGAGGGATTAATCTAAATGATGTTTAGCTTTTAAAATTCTCTATGATATTAATAGTTTATCTTCAGGTATATCCTTCTGTTCCTCACAGATTCTCTAGTTCTCTCTCTCTCTCTCTCTCTCTCTCTCTCTCTCTCATAGACATTATTTTTATTTTTAGTTGCCTTCATTAGGCAAATTCACAGACCATACTCACAGTTTTGTTCTTCGGGTGTTGGGAAATTCTGGGTACTACTTACAGTTACTGGTTATTATGACTCTTAGTCTGTCCTGTATGTAATATTCTTATCTATGTCTGTTTTCAGGAAGTAGAAACTTTAACGATAATTTCTATTTTATTATGTTTCCTTCTTAAAATTCTATATTACATTATTCTAATAAAAACATACTAATGGAAGATGTCAACCTTCCCCTACATCGAACAATAAATAATCGTATAACTAAAGCTCTACTACACATCTGTAGATAGGGGAAATTTTACATTTGTAAGTACTAATTAGTATTCATTAGTGTCTTTGAGTAATATTTCAGGTGGAGGGGTACATTTCCTAGGAGACAATGGATTCATAGTAGGTCCAGGGGAGTTTCTCATCTCCAAGAAGAAACAAACATGGTGAGGAGAAGGAAACGGTGGTGCAAGGCTGAGGAGACTCTTGTGGGGGGAAGGAGGTAGAGAAGCACATGGCTGTGGGGGGGGACGAGATGAAAGGATAAAGCAGGAGAATATGAAGAATAACATAATTAATGTGAAGATTAAATTACAAGCCTAAACTTTCCAAGCAACATTAAAATTCAAACCCAGGATGGAACTCAAAGTAGTTTGAATTTTAGAGTTATGGCACAGAGCCAATGGTCTGCTACGTGGTAACCTAATTCAATGTAGAAGTCAAGAAGAAGAGAATCAGTGGTTTCACTCGAGGGAAAAACTGAGCAGCTGACAAGTTAATTGTTTAAAAAACTCAAAACAATTTCAACATATTTTCTTATTATCAGTAACTTTTATTTTTTATGACCAGAATCAAAGGTACTACCTAAAAACTCATGGTCGTGACTCTACATGCTGTGAAGTGCCGGGCTGGCCCTGCAATCTTCTGTTCAGAGCTGCCAGCGCTCCTGACACTCATCCTGGGTGGGAAGAGCCTGGGGAGGGTCATGGCTTTTTCATCTGGTGGATCACTTCCAATGACACTCGGTTTTTGGAAACCTTCTTTCTGCTCATTTATTCTGTTTCTGAATGATTCAGTACTCAGCTTCTATGTGTACCTTTTGAACTTAACATTGGAGCCTTAGAATTTTATTTTGGGGAAAAACTGATTCTCTTAGTTATATACAATCCTGCTTTCCCCAATAACACTTTTCATCTTTTCTTTGTTTACCTTTCTACTATACTTTTACCTACCAGAGTTGAACAGAAAGCAGGTAAAACTTTTTCAAAAGAAGAAAATACCCGGGCATGGTGGCACATGCCTGTAATCCCAGCACTCGGGAGGGTGAGGCAGGAGGATCAGTGCAAGTTCGAAACCAGCCTGGGCTCAAGGCCAGCCTGAACTGCATAGCGAGACCCTGTCTCAAAAAGACAGAAAATAAATCTTCAGCAGTAAACTAAGTAAATTAAAAGATACTATCTTAAAGCAGATAGTATCCTTTCCTCCTATTCCTCACTCCATGTTTCACACTTCACTTGGCCAGTATCTGTTGACTTCTTGTACCCCTTTGACTGCTTCTGAAACTGATTAATTTTGAAACTTTACTGACTCAAATGTCAGCTAAAACAGTGGAAAATATTTACAACAAACACTGGGAATGTATTATTAGGGTGCCGCCTACCCACTTACTTGTATAGCTCAAGGAATGCAAAATTACTCCATGATAAACGTTCTAGATAACTGGCATTTAAGAGCAAATTTTATCAGGACTTCCTTCATTACAGTACCAGTTTTTCCTTTCTGTTGCAATATAGTTGCTGTATCCCACCTAAAGTTACTAAAATCTCGATTGCAAAGCTGTGGGAAATCAGAGCAGTTATTACCTGGAACAGGCACCCTAGGAGTGACTCACACAGAAAGAGGAAAGATCAGTTACACGAAGTGATTACCCTTAGACTTATTGCCCCACAGTATTTAAAGTCAAATAAGAAAAAAATGTTTCAAAAGTGCAGACATGAACAAAGACATTGAACTCTGCAAGTTGAGAAAAATGTAGAGGTACATTTGAGTTTTAAAATAAAAATGATTGCTAAACTTTCATCTGAATAGATTTTACTCAGATAAAACAAGAAATGCAGTAACTCCAAACTTTCATCATACAGATAAGCAATTAACCTTAGATAATGAACTTTGTAGACAAAGTTAAGCAAAATGAAATTTTTCCCACAAAGAAAAATAGAAGAGAGGCCAAGGTTGTCAAATGCCAACCACACAGAATCAAGATTTCCTTTTAAATCCACTAACACCAAGTCAGCCATGTTTTCTGTCAAGGTCACAGGATCTCCTGGAAAGAAACTTGCAATGAGGGACATCTGGACCCCCGTAGAAAGAAATATGTAATCATTAGGTGGAGAGAACAATGATTAGTGCCTCTCAGGGTTGGTGAGAATTAAATTAGAGCATCCATATGTCATGCTTAGCAGACTGCCTGGCACACACCACACCAAGTGAAAGTTAACCCCTCTTACTACCATCACCAATTTAGCTTGAGACAAAGGAACCAAAAACCTTTGTGAGCTAACTTGGTAACATGATCATACTGAATAAAATTGTTTCATTGGAGGAAGGAACTCTAAATTCTGACAACCTATGCATGAGGTTCTGCATATGTTATAAGCTTCGTAAGAAAGAAGTGGTGTTGATATTAATTTTTAAATAGCTACAATTGATAGCATGCTGTAACATTAATCAGTGTAAAGTGAACTAAGAAAGAATAGGATGAACATGCTACATAAATCCTGCTAAGATGCCCTGTTTAACACTTTGGTTATAGCTCTAGGAAATGAATTCCACATTCCCTCAAAATCCAGGTAAGTTTAGCAAACAGAAGCTGGGTTGATTACAGGTTAACTCCCTTACTATAGGGTTGGAAACTCTTCCAAGGAAAAGAAACATCTTTGTTTACTTATGTAGAAGAAAGACGAAAAAGACATGATCTACCTTGAAGATCTTGAACTTTTTCATTTTGCTTGTTTGTTTGGGGCTTACTGGTGCCAAACCATCCCCAGCAACCTCCATCATGGCTTTTTGGTTGACTTTGGAGACCAACAAAGTTCACATCCTCAGTCTGGGGTCCAGATATCCATCACTGCAAGTCATCTTCATGTTCTTGCATGAGATAAGTTAACTATTAAGTGGTCAAAGCTATCAGTCATTCTCGGTGCTGTAAATATGGAAGCCAGATCTTCAGGACACTTGTAGAGACTGACCTGGAGCAACTGCAGATCCACAACTATGTCTTTCACGATGGCTAAACCAATCCAGAGATTTGGTTTCTCATAAGTGATTTATTTGATACCCTATCATTAAGAAATCAGAATACAGATATACTTTTTGTTTGGAAAATAAAATATCCCAGGGCTGGGGAGATGGCTTAGTGGTCTAAGCACCTGCCTGGCAAGCACAAGGGCATGGTGGTGCACACTTATAATCCCAGAGCTGGGGCGGCTGAGACAAGAGGATCACCATGAGTAGGAGCTATGTAGTAAGATCCTGTACCAAAGAAAGAAAGAAAGAAAGAAAGAAAGAAAGAAAGAAAGAAAGAAAATTTTTTTTCACAAATTTAAAAATAAAATCCCAAACACGAACCAACCTAAAAACTAGACTGAGGTGAGTTTGAGAATAAAATGCTACTTCTTATTGCCATGTTTGTAAATTAGCTCCTAAGCATTGTTCCTGACACATCAGAGTAAGTGGAGGAAATAAATCTATTTATGAAACATTTCAATGAAAGTACATCGCTTTAGAACATAACCTTTCAAACACTAACCAAACTCAATTTTAAAAATTGTCATGGGGAATTTCTGTTTCTCTCCCTGTCTTGATCTCTCTATACATTATACAACTTACATATTACATTTATAGATTTGATAGGAGTGCCTGCTTTTTCTAATAGTCATATATTAACTGAATATCCATATCAAGAAAACAGAGTGAGCTCAAATAAGCAATTTAAAACCATCCTCCAGTTTGTACCAAAAAAAAAAAAAAAAAAAAAAAAAAAAAAAAAAAAAAAAAAAAAAAAAAAAAAAAAAAAAAAAAAAAAAAAAAAAAAAAAAAAAAAAAAAAAAAAAAAAAAAAAAAAAAAAAAAAAAAAAAAAAAAAAAAAAAAAAAAAAAAAAAAAAAAAAAAAAAAAAAAAAAAAAAAAAAAAAAAAAAAAAAAAAAAAAA
>PVJA010011593.1:12325-54541 GCA_004027025.1 Myocastor coypus | reverse complement strand
AAAAAAAAAAAAAAAAAAAAACCTGGGTACACACGTCTCACTGTAGTATGAGGTCTTTCACTCTTTCGGGAAGATACCTAGAAAAATAGCTTGGTAAAGCAGAATTTCTAGTTGTAGTTTTCTGTGGAAACTCCATGTGGATTTCCACAATGGTTTTACGAGTTCACATTCCCACCAACAAGGCAGAAGATTCCTTTCTCTAGAAAATGAGGCAGTGGAGTGTCTGTCTATCAGGCAATCTTCCAGCACTACTATTCCTTTTTCCCAATAGTTGGAGGCTCCATTTTCCAGGAAACCTGGAAGTAGATGTTCTGTGGTGTGCAGTGAGTGCTTCTTCTGCCCTACAAAGATTGGTATCCTGGGCTGCATGGCAGTAGGTGAGAGAGCAATTTCCTCAGAAATGCAAATGCATAAGCCATTGTGGCCCAGTGCTAGCACTAGGAGTTTACATCCCAGAAGAAGGAAGTGAGTCAGTCTGGGCTTGCTCTGAAAGCAGGCCTTTCCCAGGTTCCACACGCTGTGTTCTCACAAATTGCCATGGTGATCACAGTGTTCTTCACTTGATAGGTTATTATCTAGCAGTCAAGGTAATTGGGGAGATTTTTGCTTCTTTATTAGATGGTTCCCAGAATGGGAACATCAGGGAAGGCGGAAGGGGACTATTCTGGAGGAAGGCCAGGCTCTGCACTGAGAGTCTTAGGAATGAGGGAAGGATGGAGAGTTGGGGAAGGAGGCAGGCAGATGGAAAGAGAGGGAGGAGGAAGGACATGGAGACAGAAGAAGAGAGGGAGGGTGAAGAGCAGTGCATAATAGGCACAGCACGGAGACTGTCAAAATTCCTTCAGGGCTGGAGCTAGTAGGAGAAGATAGCTGGTGACAGGGAAAGGGCAGAGGCTGAGCTGGCAGATAGCTAAGTGTCAGGCTGAGTAGCATCTCAGGCAGAAGGTGGGCTGGAGCCCAGATCAGGGCATATGGCTATGGGGTCCCACACTGAACATCCCTCCCAAGTAATTGGAAGTCTCAGGACAGTTTCCCTTGCAGGACTCCAGAAGCGCCAACACTCTGGACTCTTGTAACCTGGACTTCTATAGGGAGACAGCATGTGGATGATATTCCAACTCTGTAGCCAAGGAGGTACTGGCCATCCAGTTGGGGGCATTTCTTTAGGCTTCTTGGTAGGAACTCAAGCCAAATATGCTATTTTCAAGGCACATTTCTGTTTTTTCCTAGTATTCCTGGAGAAATCAGACTATGACTATCAGGATGAACCTAGTCAGACAAGCACTGATGTAAATCTTGTCCATATTTATCAGAGCTAGGCATGGTAGTTTGTACCTGTAATCCCTGCACTCTCTGAGGCCAAGGCAGGAGAACTGCAAACTTTAGTATATGTGCTGCCGAAGCGAGCACGTGAACTGTAAACTTTAGACTTGGATGGACAGCTTAGTGACTTAGTGAAGCCCTGAATCAACATAAAAGAAGAGCTGGGGATGTAGTTCAGTGTGAAGCACCTGGGCTTAATTCCCTGTACCCATCCCCCAAAGGGTGTCCATGTATATTCTTTATATGAGAATTCTTGGCTGTGTTTACTACCAGCAAGATAGAAAAGAGGCAATTAAATAGTGCTGAGCTGTTGCTGAAGGTTTGTTTAGTAAGCCCTTTCTCTTTGCCCTCATTTAGAAATCTGGGTCCACCTGAGTGTTCTGCATATTGAAATCTACTTCTGGATCTCGGGTGTGGCTTCCCATCAACCTGGAACCAGCAAGCCGGAGTGCTTAGATAGGGCTGACTTGCTGCACCTTTGGTTTGGTTCTGATTTTTGCTCTCTAGAGATCATGAAAAGGTTTGATGTTCGGACTACATTCCCAGTCTGCACACTGCAGTTAGCTAGCCCTGAGGGAGTGGATAGAGAGGGAAGGGCAGGTGAAAGATTGTGTGGCAGACACACATGTGCCTGAGAGGTGGCACTGGGGTGACCTGGTATCTGGGAGAATGGAAGTGCCATCAACAGAAATTAAGAGTTAAGAAGGGGTTGGTGGTAAGGATCAGAGAGGCAGGTATGGACACTGAGCAGGAGATATTGACAAGGTGTGCCCAAGAACACAAGGGCCAGGAGGTTGGAAGCATGGCCTGGGCCTCCAGGGAGGATTAGACATAGAGGCATCTATGTTTACTTCTACACAATGAGATATGGCCCACAGAGGTAGGCACTGCCATGTCCTGTGTAAAAGTGGCATGTGCAGACAGGTGACTCTGCCAGCCCCTACCCTCAGCAGAACACACCTGTGTAGGGAGAGCCCAGCGCACCTTCAGAATTGCAGGAACTCACAGTCCCAGTTGCTTTATACTAGCTGGCTCTGTGGTGCACCATGCAGCAAGTTAACTGAGATGCACTGGGCCCTGCATTACTTCCATGGGAGCTGTGCACACTTTCTTTCCCATACTAAATATCTGATAAAGTTATTTTGGTTGCAAACATCAGAAACCAACAGAGCTAGCTTGAACAAAATGGGGATTTTGTGAGAGTTTCTAAAAGCTTCCAAGGGAGAGAAGGGTTACTAGGGAGAAGTCAGTAGCAGACAGTGGAATCCTTCCTGCAAAGTCCAGCGCTAAGGCCTCCTGGCCTGGCCACTTTGGGTTCTCAGGGGAGACAGTAGCACAGTCTCTTGGGCCACTATGCACCTGGGTGTTTCAGCTGAGATGGGGGCGGGCTTGTAGACATGGAAAAGGCAGTAGAGTCGGGACCCTGGGAAACAGCCCTGCACAGCTGGGTCTTGTCTAGATTTCCTACAAGATTTTTCCTTTCTAATCTTTCAGCAGCAACTGTATCAAGGCTCTTTTGTAACAGGAGAGGAATTATTGTGCAGCAGCTTTTAACACTAACAACTGTCTGTAACATTGTAGACAACCACACTAAGCAGGAGAATCCATCGCGGTGCTTCGTAGGTACCTGCTCCGCTCCCTGAGTAGAGAGCACGGTTTTAATCTGTATTTTACCACATGTTCGTGAGCTGATATGAAAGGGTTTGTACTCAAGGAGAGCTGCTGAAAGCCCTGAGCAAACAGGTGTTCTGAGCAGAGGAAAAGAGCTGGCCAGGGACTTCAGGGACGCGGCGGGGCGGGGCGCTCCTCGGCTCGGGATCACTCCCTACCAGGCCTGTCCCGAGGGGGGACGACATCTGTCAGAGCCGAAGTTGCGGCTCGGGCCAGGCGCGCGGGGAGGCGTCTAATCCCGGGTTGGGCGGCGCCTTCGCCTCCGGTGCCGCAGGGTCCCGGACGCCGGCGACATCTTGCTTAGGAGCGGCGTCAGCAGCCGCGCTTCACCTGCTGCGTCTCAAGGCCCAAGCGGGACCTCGGATAGGGGAGGTGACATCGTGCTTACCAGAGAGGTTCTCGCTAACCTCTCCGCCGGGAGAGGCCCCCGCCTTCTCCTGGGCGTCGCCGCGCGTCGCCAATCTGTGCCCTGAGTCCCAGCCAGAGGCCACCTCCGCGGGCCACCCCGCCCCCGCCGCCCCGGACTCCGCCTCCGCCCCTTCCTGCCCGCCCCGCCCTCCGCCCTTCCCCTCCCCCGCTCCGCCCCCTCCCTCCCCCTCCGGGCGGGGCTCGAGTTTGAACTGAGCGGCGGGCCGGGCCAGGCCGGGTGGGCTCTGTGTCGTGAGCTCTGCTGTTGCAACGTAGCGAGGGGCGCGCGGCACCATGTCCCCGGGCAGCGGGGTGAAAAGCGAGTACATGAAGCGCTACCGGGAGCCGCGCTGGGACCAGTACGCATCCTGCTACCGCGAGCTGCTGCGCTACCGCCTGGGCCGCCGACTGCTGGAGCAGGCGCACGCTCCCTGGCTGTGGGACTCCTGGGGCCCGGACGGCGCCTCGGACGGCTCGGCCTCTCCAGCGCCCGACCCCTCGCCCCAGTGCGCGCCTGCCTCACCCGTAGAGGCCCCGGAGGCCGGGGATGCCGGGGAGGCCGGAGAGCGGGACGCGGAGGCCTCAGAAGCTGTGGAGGCCCGGGAGGCCGCAGAGGCCGGGAATGCGGAGACCAGGGACCATCAGGAAGCCGCGCTGCCAGGTATTTGCCTAGGGGCGCGCGAGGTGCGGGGCGGGCACCGGCGTGGGCGTGCGAGCTGCCCGAGGAGGCGCTTTCTGTTTCTTGTTTTGGTTAGCTTTCCGGTTTTGTTTTGGTTTGCTCTGGGGACGGAGAACGCGCCTTCCCTGGTCGCTTGGGGAAGGCGTGGCCCGCTTGCGCCCTCTCCGGCGTCCTTAGGTGGTGGCAGGGACTCTAGGGGAGGCTGGGCTGGGGTCTTCCAGCGTGTGTTGACTGTGTGCCCCTCGCGATGAGAACCTCGGAGCTGACCTCTCTTTAATGGTGTGCAGCCCCCTGCTTTCGGGGCTCTGGTCTGCAAGCAGCTGCCCTCCGCTTTGTGCCCGCCAATGCTCTACTGTTCGCGGGACTCGGAGCCTGGGGCACCGGTGCCTGGTGGTCAGTTCTGCCTGTCGTAGTTCAGGTGGTGAGGTCCTTCTAGGCACTCAGGTTGAGCAGGCCTCTCCATGAGGTCCCTGGACCCTAAGTACTGAAAAAATAGCAATTTATTGAGAGCCTGTTATATATCCCCACACAAGTCTGTATTTTCTCATCCAGAGCTCAAAGAAGTCGTGAAATATAAGGGCACAATTTTAATCTGTTTTTATAAATGAATACATGGAGACGCGGGATGTATGAGCAAAGTCTGAACAGATGTAATTTTGTCTATGAGCCTGGCCAGGCGGTTGGTCACTGTGTTAGCTGTTCTCACGTTATTCTTGGTGGAGCGGCCTACTGTCATGTCGCTTGGGCCCCCACCACCTCCTGATGCTTTCGCGATCGGTGCTAGCCATCAGCTTAGCAGACAGCAGAGGCAGCAAAAACAGGCTTTCCGGCCACTCCTGTGGGAACGAGCCACCTAAAGTTAGGAGGTAAACTGTATCAGGCTGAGCGGGCTTCTCTTCCCTTCGTTGTCAGTGAAGGAGCTGCAAAGTGTAATGTACAACATAGGAACTGGTTAGGTGGCATCTTGCTTGGCTCAGAGGTACCCGCGTGCCCGGAGTTCATGACTGGTGCGCCTACAGTGCTTTCTGTGGAGAGCTATGGACTCTGCCCCCTGTCCTCGGCAGCACTCTTAAAATTTCTAATTTGGGCATCGAGGAAAGGAAAGGGCTTTTCTTTCAGAACTCACCATCACAGGCTCTCTTTCACTGCCACTTCCTGTAGAGACCCTCTAGATTCTTGCTTTGGACAAGATTAAAAATGTCCTTTTTTCCCCTGTGGGACTCAGGGGTGCTCTACCACTAGGCTACATTTCCAGCCTTTTTTTTTTTGTCTTTTTGAGACAGGGTCTCGCTATGCAGTTGAGGCTGGTCCTGCGCTCACTTTTGTAGCCCAGGCTGGTCTTGAACTCGCACCAATCCTCCTGCCTCAGCCTCCCAAGTTCTGGGATTACAGGCGTGAGCCACCACGCCCGGCTCCAGCCTTTTTTTATTTTTAGTTTATTATTGCTAAATTGCCAGGCAAGACTCCTGTGAATCTTCTGCCTCAGCTTCCTTGTTGCTAAGATTACAGATTTGACTGGTGCTAGGCTTTTAAAAAAAGCTTTCATGTAGGTGCTTTTCTATATTAGAGTGATAACCACTCTTTGGGATTGGTATTAAAAGAACACTTGGTGTTACTGAAGCTATTCATATTCATACGCATAGCATCACGTATTTCTATACAGTTCATTGCAAAACTATGGTGATCCTCAGCCACACACACACACACACACACACACACACACACACACACACACACACACACATATGCCACATCCTGCTTGATAGGTGGTGGCTTTCAGCTCTTCTGGCTTTTCTCACAGCTGCCCTATCTCTGTCTCATGATTCCTTTTTCCCTCAGCCAACACTGGGTTCGCTCGCTGTTGTGATCATCTCAGCCTGCCCCTTTGGGGCCTCCGACCTACTTCAGTCTGTTCTGCCTGGCTCCTGCCCTGGCCTTGCTGCCTCTCGTAGCACTGCCTGGCTTCTCCCTGGCAGTAGCCACTGCCATATGGCCACTGCCATCTTTCTCTTGGTCTGTCCCTTCTTGGTGGTGTTCACCTTGATGCTGCCTGAGATAAGCTAGAGGCTGATTTCTGAGGTCTTCGTTAGAAGACAGCTGTACCTCACTCTCACAGTAGTGGCTGGGTGGGGAATTCTGAGTCAAAGTAATTGTCTTATTAAAAATGCTAAGATGGCCCATGGATATATCTCAGTGGTACAGCACCTGCCTCGCAAGTGCAAGGTCCTGAGTTCAATTTCTAGTACCAAAAAATTATCCAACAAAGATATTGCACCACCACTATTCATCTCATCTTTGTCCTTTCTGTCTGAAACTGGCCTAGATCTATTTCTCTCCATTGTGTTGGGAACTTTTGGGAAATTTTCTTGAATTATTTTCTTATTTTTTTGAGGGCCCTCATACATGCCAGGAAAGTGTTTTACCACTGAGCCCATCCCTAGACTGTCTTTTCTTTGTTTTACAAGTTAATTAATTAATTATTTTTTGAGATGGGGTCTTTGGTGTATAGTTCAGGCTAGCTTTGAACTCACTATGTAGCTCAGCTCAAGCTGACCTCACACTCTTGCAGTCCTCCTGCCTCACCCTTCTTGGTGCTGGGACTCCAGGCTTGTGCCACCACACTCGACTATAAGTTTATTTTATTTTATTTTATTTTAAACTTTATTTGTTTTTATTTTATAACCCACTCAGCCTGCTCTAGGTGTGGGGCTGGCACAGCATGTGGTGCTGGGGATTGAACTGTGGTCCCTGAAGTTGCCTAAGCTTGCCTAAGCAGGCTCTTTAGACCACTGAACTATATTTCAGTGGCCCCTATAAGTTTATTTTAAAGTAATACATGTAAAAACAAAAATTCTCCTTATTTATAGGGCATGTTACGATGTTTGTATGTGTGTATAATATTTAAATGAAGTTAAGCATGCATTATTATCATTTTTCCTTTCCTTATGATAAAAATATTTTGTTTATTTATTTATTTATTTTGTGGGACTGGGGTTTGAACTCATGACCTTGCACTTGCCAAGCAGGCACTTGTGCCATGGAGCTATCTCCCCAGCCCCAATAAAAACATTTAAAAGCTACCTTTTTGAAATATACCATACTTTTTATTTTGTTTTGACAAGATGGATCTCTCACTATCTAGCTCAAGCCCCCACTATGGTACTGAAGAATAATATCCTCAACCCTATTTTTATTTTTATTTGAGACAGGTTCTCACTAAATTGACCATGCATGGCTTGAACTTCCAATCCTTCTACCTTAGCCTCCTAGTGCTAGGATTACAGGCGTGTGCCACCACACCCTGCCTACTTCTTGATCTTACCTAGCTTTAACCATTGATCAGTTTTTCTTCAGCCTATGGTAAGTGCTCTTCTACTCTCATTATCTACCAGATGCACTTGTCTAGATTTCATGTGTAAGTGAGATTCAGTGTTTATTTTTCTTTACCTGATTTATGCCACTAGCATAATGATCTCTAGTTCCATCCCTGTTGTTGCAAATAACAAGATTTTATTATCTTTCATGGCCATATAGTATTCCATTCCATTTTCCATCCACTGAAGGATGGATTGTTTCCATTTCTTGGCTACTGTAAGTAGACCTGATATGGGAGTGTAGATGTCTCTATATGTATTCCCTTCATTTCCCTGAGATATATACCCATTAGTGGGACCGCTGGGTCATATGGTGGTTGTATTTTTAATTTTTTTGGCATTTTTAATTTTTTGAGGAACCTCCATGAAAAGTTTTCCATAATAACTCTGCTAATTTACATTCATCCTAATAGCACATGGCTTCTGGGTTCTCTTTTCTTTGCAACTTTGGCAGCTCTTGTTGTATTTTGCCCTTTCGATACTAGCCATTCTCACTGGAATGGTGTGATTTTCATTTGCATGTCCCTAATATTGAGCATTTTTTCACATCTTCTTTCCCTGCTCCATACCCCCTCTCTCCCTTCTCCCCTCTTTCTCCTTTATCAGAGATTGATCCCAAGGTCTTTACACCAGGCTCCTTCCCCAGCTCTTATTAGTATTATCGTGACTATTTTGTTTTTGAGACAGGATCTCGGTGTGTCACTAAATTGCCCAGACTGGGCTCAAACTTGTACTCCTCCTGCTTCAGTCTCCCAGAGTGCTGGAATTTCGTATTTCTTTTTGTGCTAGGATTTTAAAATTCTGTTTTTGAGAAATGTCTATTTAGGGCTGGTACCTATTTTAAAACTGGACTATATGGAGTTTTTTGGATATTAACCCTTGTCATGTGTCTAGTTTTTTCCTTTCTTCCTCTGGATCTTAGATGAAAGGTAGACCTTATGAATATGTTCTCTAATCTTATTTTCTAGTTTCTTTTCTCTCCCACTTCCCACCTGTCTTTCTGTTCTGTTTCCCTGGGTAATGTTCAGAACCATATCTTCCAACTTGTCATACACTTTTCATTTATGGGCTCCTATGTACAACGTTTTTAAATTTGAGAGGCCTTGAATTGTTTTCTGAAGCTGCCTCCCCCTCCCTTCCTGTCTGCTTCCCACAACCTTTTTAAAACAGAGTCTAGTTCTTGGTTCATGTACATAATTGTTTTGAGACAGGGTCTCAATGTATAGCTCAGGCTGCCCTTGAGCTCATCATGTACCCAAGCTGGCCTTGAAGTCACAGCAATCTTCCTGCCTCAGCCTCACAAAGTGCCAGGCCCGTTGATCTTTTGTGCTGAGGTTATTACTAGAAGATTGTCTTCTCTCGGCATTTGAGACAGTGTGTTTCACACCCCCTCCTTTTCTTTTTGCTTGCACTTCTGTATTGCCATGTTAGAGGCTTTTTTGAAATGTTCAGTGACTCTTGGCTTCTCGTTATTTAAGAGATGGGGTTGAAAAGTTCTCCGGAAGGTTTGTGCACGTTTGGGATGTGTGGGAGGTGGCATTGCTTGATGATGTGGAGCTTCTTCCCATAGCCAATGTGCTTTAAGGAGTGGGCTAGAGTGTCTCCGATTCCTTGTATCATAGCCCTTTTTTTTAGATTGTTTTATTTTAGAAAAGTTTACATGTGCATAATTTTAAGCACTGTGCTTAAAATGAATAAAATGTTATGTTACCCACTTCCTTATATGCATCGCTTACTCTGTCTCTTTTTAATGTTTCTGTTAGTGTTGACCAGGCTGTCCTCATTTAGTCTTATTAGATGGTTAGATGGCCTTGGGAGCTTTTTTTTTTTTTTTAAGAACATGTCTCAAAAAAAAAAAAAAAAAGAACATGTCTCACTGTATAGTTCAGGCTGGCCTTGAATTCAGTACATAGCCCAGGCTGGCCTCTAACTTGCAATAATTCTATTTCCACAGCCTCTTGGACACTGAGACTGCAGGTGTGCACCATGCCTGGAGGCCTTTTGATTTTAAATATTACACATGACTTCATTTCTAGGAGATGAAGACTTAGCTCCTAATCTTAGCACTCTCACTGCACTCCATCCCACACGTGCCCCAATAGCCTTTTCTTTGCAGCTGTTTTCATGTAATTGATTACTGTTCTGTGAACGAAGTAAGGTTAGGTAAAAGTAATTTGCAGATGGACTGTATATTTTCCTTGTTATAATTTGTTTTTCCTGAAGTTAGTCATTGCTTCAGTTTTTCATTTGCTTAGCTTTTGTATTCTTATCACTAACTCAGCATGAAATGATCCAGGAGTATGGCAGAATGTGTATTTTAGACACAACAGAGGTTTGATTGGGGGGATGTTTTCCTTGGAGACCTTAATCCTCCTCCTGTCCAGTCTGGAGTCTTCCATCCAGGTCTGTTCTGCTGACTGGGGTTGTCTTCTTTCTCCACATATGTCAGAATCTCCCACTCTGTCCTTTGAGTTGGGCCTGTACCTGGGACACTGCACACTGCAGGTCTTTTTTTTTTCCTTTGCCTGTTGCTTACTTTGGGGATGCACATCCTCTATTGGTCCTTGTGTGGACCAATAGAATTGGGGTTTTGTGGTGTTGCATGCCTGAGAAAGGGCTGGATTGGTGTTTTGGTAAGGTAGAGAATTCTATGTGAGGGTTTTTAGAACTGGAAGCTGTTATTATGTTGGATTCTAGCTCAGTACTTGCATTAAGTACTGTGCTGTCCTGTTATGTGATGCTTTCTTGGTGGTTTTTTTTTTTTTTTTTTTTGGTTTGTGTGTGGGAAGGAAGGGGGGTGAATTTTTTTTTTTTTTTTTGTCTTTTTGAGACAGGGTCTCACTATGCACTTCAGGCTGGCTTTGAGCTCACTTTTGTAGCCCAGGCTGGTCTCGAACTCACACCGATCCTCCTGCCTCAGCCTCCCAAGTGCTGGGATTACAGGCGTGCGCCACCACGCCCGGCTAGGAGAGTGAATCTTGTAGGGATTCCTTTTATTGCATGTAGTCTAAAATTGGATGTATAATATGCCTGGGTTTTTTGTTTTGTTTTGTTTGGGTCAGGCCTTCTCAATCTGGAAGCTTCTTTCAGCTTATTATATCTTAATATTGCTTAAAATAATTTCCTTTGCTCATTTTTTTCTTCTATAATTATCCTTGGTTGGATGGCACATTTCCTGAGTCAAACTTCTAACATTTTTATTTTAAAAGTTTTGGTTCTGTTTTTTGGGAGAACTCTTTAGGTTTTATAGTCCAAACTTCATAGTCAAACACTTAAATTCTACCGCTTTTGCTAAGATCCCTGAAGTCATTGTTTTTGATGTCATATGTTCACTTATCTTTTTTCTTTTTTCCCCCTCCAGTTTTTAAATCCTGTTTTTAAATTTTTCCCATTTAAATGGCCCTTAAACTTCTCTTAATTCCCTGTTTTGTTGCTTTCTGCAAGTTTTTGTTTTCCATTAGATGTCTACCAATGTCTTCTGGTTTTTTTTTTTTTCCCCCCCTCTCTTCTTTTATTCTTTCTTTTTCTAGTCTATGGATTGAACCCAGGGACAACTAACCACTGACCTATATCTCTAGGCCTATTTATTTATTTATTTATTTATATTTTAGCACAAGGTCTACAAGGTCTCACCACACAGATGAGACTTGTAGTGATCCTGCTGTTTGCAGCCTCCCGAGTGCTGGGATTACAGGTGCACCCTTATCATGCTCAGTCGCAGTTGCCTTCTCAGTTTGTCCCCTGGGGCAGGGACCAACCGCTTTGCAAGCCAGGATCAAACCCACTCGCCCTAGGCCTTTTTATTTTGAAACAGGATCTCACCAAGTCGCCAGACAAGACTTGAGATCTTCCAGCTTTAGCCTCAGTATTGATACACAGGCATGTGCCGCTGTGCTTTGTCCCTGCTCATATTAGGAATGACATGCTCCAAAGCACTGCCTGGAGCCTGATGTGTGCAGATGCCTGTCAGTCATAACCAGATGCGGAGCCAGCTGTTTCCCTGGTAGAGCCCAGCGCTTCATCCCTGCCGGTCTCTTATGTAACCTTCCTTGCATGGTATCCCAATCTCTTGCCTCAGGAGCAGGGCTGGGTGCTGCATCCCGGGGACATGAGGATGGGCTCTGAGGTGAGTTCCATCTGAACTGTGAGGCCTTCTCCTGACCCTGTCTTTTGCTATGTCTAAGGTCTCAAGTTCAGTCCCCTCTGCTGCTCCTGCTCCAGACTGCTGCCTGTGTGCCTTCAGGGAGGAAGAGGAGCAACACCCTCTGTGTGCCCTGGAGGAGAGAAGGCCAAAGAAGCCACATTTGCTGTGTAACAGTACTCCCCTGAGTCCCTGTCCGATGGGTGTTGTGCACTCTTTCTTCCGGGAGGCCTCAGGCCAGGCCTGGCTGGACTCTTGCTGGACTCACAAGGTTCCCTTCCTGTGCCAGCCTTCCTCAAGTCATACGGCTGCCTCCCAGGACGGTGGGTGGATATGGAGCTGAGGAGTAGGGCAGAGACAGTACTGCCCTTTCTCATCTGTCTGGAATCATACAGCTCCTGTTCTATCCTATTTTGTGTTTGCTCTGGCAGTCATACAAGTCTCCCCAGGTTCAAAGAGAGCATGGGCTGACCCCAGTAGTCAGCAGAGACACATCCACATTGTGCTGCAGAAGGCCTGGGGTTGGCTGCTGATGGACAGTGACAGGCCTTTGGGACAGACCCCCTGCGGCCCCAACCTTGGCTCCTTCTGGGTTCAGCAGCCACCCTGCCTAATTGACTCATCTTTATCCACTCCACCTGAAATTTTATTGCTACATCTTTGCATGATGTCATCTCCTAGTCCTTTATCCTTTAGTAGGGTTTGAGGAGGAAGAGACTATGAGTACATTTAGCTCAGACTTCCCCTATTTGCTTTGTTGTTGTTTTGAGACAGGGTTTTGCTATACAGTTCAGGCTGCCTTGAATTCATTATGTTGCTTAGGCTGGCCTCAAACTCAGTGACATTTCTGCCTCAGCCTCTTAAGGGCTAGGATTACATTCTGCTCCACCACATCCAGCTGTGTGATTGCTTGCTTTTTTTTTTTATTCTTTCTTTTTTTTAATCTTCTTTCTTGATCACCTTCACCAGAGGTTTATAGGTCCATGTAGGGTCCCCTTCCCTAAACTAACTCTTGGCTATGTAGATTCTTTTATTTTATTATTATTACTATTATTATTATTAAATTATGTTGTAGATTCTTTTTAGTATAGTCTTTCATTAACTTTTGATTTTTCTTTCCTTCCCTTGAGCTTGTTTGCTCACTAGTACTTTCTGAGGTGGATGTTACCATTGATTTTTTTAAAAAACTCTTTGCTCAGTAGAGCTCCCATGATGGGGGCCACACCTGTTTGTTCCACCCAAGTGTAGCCATCCGGTGCTTGCCTGTAACTAGTGTGTACTTTTATTTATTTATTTATTTAAACAAATTTTTAAAATGCTATGAATTTTATTTTTTTTTCATGATTTAATATTTTTATTGTTTAAAATTAACAATGGTTATTTACATATTTTCATCATCAGATCAGTTTAGATTAATAGATATAGGTATATAAGATTGATTAAACAATTAAACATTAACACTTTCAATAAACATTACTTTTTTTTTCTTTTTTCTTCTTAGCAACATCAATAGGGAGGTGGATCATGCCCACACACTGTGCTCTGTAGAACTATTGTGAGGACTATATGCAATGTGTCAACTTTTAAAAAAAGAAAGGGGAAAAGAAAAAAAAAAACTAGTGTGTACTTTTAATAATGAATTTAAATGTAAATTTAAAAATCTCCTGTGTCTAGTGGGTATTCTATTGGGCAAGTCCACTCTAAGTGAAGACTGAATTAATTTTTAAACTGAATTTATTTTTGTGTGTTCCTTCAGTTACTGAGAGGCTGCCATAGGTACTGGGAAATGCTGGCTGTTTGAAAAAAAAATCTTCAGTCTTTCAAACAGGATTTTGAAAACATATACTTACGTGTAATTATTGTGTACCAGGCACTATTTTAAGTTTTATAAATATTAAAATTACAGTGATACACTCCACCTTTTTTCTTCTCTATTTTCCATCTTTGTCTCTTGCGGTAGTTAATTTTTAAGTGTGTCTTTTTATGTAAGCACAGAGGACAAGCATGCTTATTTCATAGTCTGTGGATAATAATTTCAGGATCACAAGCCCATTGTTTAGCTGCTGCCCCCTAACTGCCTTCCTCCCTAGTGTGCCTGGCTGTCTTTTATGTATACTAGCAATTGTGTTTGAAAAAACTGAGAGGAGTCACATGGGGCTGAGGGACTGCCGGTAAGGCTTTGAGTCCTATGCTGGGACCATGGAGAGTGTTAGCCTCCAACAGCTTTCTGTGTTCCATTCAGGCTTTTTGTGATCTCACAGGGAGGGGCGGTGCAGGCGCCCCTTGCTCCCTACTCAGCCCTGTAGTCCCTGCCTTCCCACCCCCTTCTCCACCTGACACCCTTACTGTTTGGTAGGAAGACTGCTTATCCTCATTACTTTGGTTACTCTGATTTTTGGGATTGCTCCTTCCTTTCTGAAACTCTTTCCTCGGGTCTCTTCTGGCATATTGTGTCCCCCTTGGGTCTCCTTATGAAATGAGATGTTCCCCAGGGCCTGATGGTACCCTCTCACTTCTAGCTCGATGTTTCTTTGGTGTGACCTATGTGGACCAGGAGCCCTGCTTTTCTGCCCAGGACTCTGTCTTCAGGACCTGCTTTAGCTATCTCGATGGCTTCACCTGCTTGGTATCTTGTCTTCACCCCTGGGAGGGTCTCATGAGAACTACTCAGCATACCTTAGGTCCTTCAGGCTTTCCCGCCCCTGGTGCCATGTGGTGTCTCATGTCTAGCTCAGCACTGCTGCACTGTCTCCTTGAAGGAATTTCATTAATTATGTTCTTGCCGCCTACCCCTGTGCTGGGCAGGTGTTGGTCACAGGGGCCCAGATGAGCCTGAGCTCTGTTCTGATCCCTGTGCCCCTGACCATTTGCTGTCACTGTGATGACTGACCCTCTGACCATGTGTCATTTTTGCCTAGCTCAGTTGTCTACTTCTCTGGCTGATCAAATCCATTCCTTGTGTTTGCAGCTAGAGGCCAGAGTTCTCCTTCCAAAAGGCAAACAAGGACCACATTTCTCAACATAAAATTCTTTAGCTATTCTCCATCATTATCCAGATAAAGTGAAAACTCCCAACTTTGAGCTGGGTATGCCAGTGCATCCCTGTAATCTCAGTACTTTTGGAGGTTGAGACAGGAAGATTCAAAGTTTGAGGCCCACTTGGGGAATTTACCTATTTTGGGAAACAAGGCTGGGAATATAGCCCATACTCTGGGGTCAATCCAGAGTTCCACAAAAACAAACAAAAATAATCTGCATTTGATGTAGAAAGTCTTGCCACTCAGTCTGGGTCTTAGATTCTCTTTGTTCTACTCATTTGAAACTATGTATAATCCCCTTTCCACACTGTGCTTTTAAGTCTTCCCAGTCTTGCATCCTAACATATCTCTTCAGCTCTCTTCTGGACCAGCCCTAGCTGGTCCTCAAAGTAGGTCAGGATTGCTTCCCTGGGAAATGGACGGGAGAGGGAGAGAGAAGTGGTCCTAGGAGCTATGTGAGGCCCTTTCTCAGCATCTTTCCCCCCCACAGGGCCTGCCTAGCCTTCTTCCCTTTCTCTTGATTCCCATGGTCCTTCCCCCTCCCGCATCGGGGCCAGGAGAGGAGATGGCACAGCCCTCAAGTGTTTGGGTACCAAGTGGACCTGGTTCTTGTGAGCAGTCACATGGTGCCTAGCATCTGTGCCTGCTGCATGCCACCCTGCAGCTGGTATGGAGAGATGAACACACACTGGCAGCCCTAGGGCAGGCTCAGATGTGGGCACCTGTGCTTTCAGTATCTAGTAATGAATGAAACAATTTGGTAGAGTCCAGGTCAGTGTTGAGAAGAGAAGCTTTCCAGATAGTCAGCAGCTCGTCTGCCTGAACTGCCCACATAGGGTTCACTCTGCCTTTGAGAATGGGAAACAGATGCAGAGAGAGCTGGGAGCACTGGGGCTGGACCCTTTGCTGGGGGAAAGGCAGTAGCAGCAGGAGGGATGGAGACAGCTCTGACTCCTGTGTGTGTTTAGGTGGAAAGGAAACAGATACGCAGCAGTTTTATACAAGGTAATATATTTTATTTAAAAAGGAGGATTATACAAAAAATAATGCCAAGATCCTAAAAGGTGGCCAAGGGAAGTTAGAACTATCTTGGGGAGTGTTCTTAATATCTGACGCCATCTTCACGTTGGGCAGACAGGCTTCCTTTTCATCACTACTTCCCCAGCTCCATTACCTCCGATAGTGCTATGGGGATTAAGTCGTGTCACTCCCTTTGTTCTGACCTTTTGTGCTGCAGAGGCAGAGCTGGACGCCCTGGTGAGTAACTGTGGCAACTGCTCCCCATTGTGACAGGGGTCTGCCACCTAGGGTGGCCAGTCAGCCCTTAGGAGGAGCAGAGGAGAAGTGGTTTCTATAATCATGGAGTGTCAAAAAGAAACGCGAGCCAGGAACTCAAGTGCAGTAACTTAAAAACTTACTTTGTGATCCAAATCTGTCCCTGAGGCCAAGCCTGAGGGTGACTGGGTTTGCTATGGGAGTCTTGCAGGGAGGCTCGGGGCTTGGGTGCTTTCAGCGTGGCACTGACAACTGAATCTTGAGATATGGACCTTGCACCACCAAGCTTGGCTCACTTTTCCGGTGTTTGATTTTAAAACGTGATAGAGGGTGCTTGCCAGGTAGCTCAGTTGGTTAAAGCACATGATTCTGCAAACTCTCTCAGGTGCCAGAGACCAGGGTTCAATCTCTACCCCTACATGGTACATGATACCTATGCTTAAGGTAGTCTCAGCCAGACAAAATAAACAAACAAAAAGGAATGTGATAAGTAGTTTAAAAATCATTATGCAAACTTGCTTCTTTTTTTTGTATTTCTGCTTTCAGTGAAACTTGTGAATTGAGCCTTAAATAAGAATGTTACTGCCTTGATGAAACATGATTTTTCAATACTAACAAAGTAACAAATCTAATGAAAATTAGGTTTAAGGTATTTTTATGCTGTGTTATGTTGTTTGTAGAAGTACCCCCAGTAGAAGATGTAGAAGAAAAATCCAAACAACACACCCAAAAGGAAGAGACGGACAGGCCACCCACCAGTGTGAAGCCTCGACAGCAGCCGAGTGCCTTATTTGCCAGAGGAAACAGGAAAGCAGTCAAAAGTCCCCAAAGGTCATTGAGTAAAATAAAAGAAAACAAGCACCCATTTGCTCTATATGGCTGGGGAGAAAGACAGACCGATACCGGGAGCCAGAAGACCCACAATGTCTGTGCCTCTGCTTCTGTGCATGAGGTGAGCCTGGCCAGGATCCCACTGTCCCTTTGGAATGTCACTGGGCCTCACCCTGGGCCACTAGATTGCTCTGAAGATCTTAGGGGATAGAGGAGCCCAGAACTAGGCCGTGCAGGAGGGGTCTCAGCACTGGTTGTGTGGAGTACAGGGGTGACAGCATAGTTCTTCCCCTCCCCCTCCCAGGACCCAAGGGTGGGGAGGAGGAGCACAGCCAGGGCTGGCAAGTACCTGCTGGGATTTGCCACTGGCCTCTGGAGAGCTCTCCGTTTCCTTCAGGTGTGATGACCTGGCACCCTTGACTTTTGTTACTGGTGCTTCTGATTGCCCGACAGCTACTGGAGACTTTTTTTTTTTTCTTTATGGCTGTTTCAGCCTGCCCTGAGGGCGGGGCTGGCTGCAGCATGCGGTGTGGGGGTGTGGGGGATTGAACCGCGGTTCCTAAGCAGGCGCTTTAGACCACTGAGCCATCCCGCCAGGCCCATGGTCTTGAGCTCACTTTTGTAGTCCAGACTGGTCTCGAACTCACACTGATCCTCCTGCCTCAGCCTCCCAAGTGCTGGGATTACAGGTATGCGCCACCACGCCCGGCTGGCTCGAGACTTTTCTTTTAATGGCCGGCTCAGACTGCCCCTGGGGATGGGACTGGCGCAGCAAGTGTGGTTGGGATCTAATCGCAGTCCCTGCAGTTGCTTAAGCTTGCCTAAGCAAGGCACTTTAGACCACTGTGCTGTCTCTGAACCGTCTCTCTTCTGAGCAAATTTCACCATTTTCTCCTTTGTCCTTATTGGATGCATTTTGTCCCCAAGAACTTCAGCCCTCCGATTCAGCCCTGTTTTGTTTCTCTGTTAGAACCTGAAACATTTCAGAGGAGAGGACCCTCACGTATGCAGTTGTGCAGCAGTTATGTGTTTTAGCATGACTGCTGTGACTGCAGCACAGGGCAAGTGATGCATTGAAAGAGGTAGGAAGAGGAGGTGCGGACTCTGAGCTGTGATTAAACAATCAGGAGTTTCACTGAACAGACTCTGGGCTCAGCAGATGGTGTTATTGGGAATGAAATTTGAGAAGAGAGTCTGTTCTCTAACAAAGGACCTCTGACAAGTTCCTCATATTGATTTAATAGGATTTATCCTGCCAGAAGATAAAGGGTGCTGAAATTCTTTTGACATTGCTTTGTGTATTGCTTTAAAATATTGAAAGGTTACTAAACAAAACACTTACTTATGCTTTATGGAAAGTAGTTCCAGCAGTTTACTGAAGGTAATTCCAGAAGCATATATAAATAGTCGCTTAATACTTCTATCTAAAATATAATTTTCAGTTGTTCAGTTTTGCTGTCACTGGTCATGTCATGGTGTCAGGTAGGAATGGCCTTCTGAGGAAGCTTTTATACAGAATCATAAACAGAAAGGTAGGGCTTGACAAAGCTCAGTTTCAGGGCATCCTTGGAGAGTGGATAGCTTTACAGTGGATGCTCTTGAAAATTGGTCCCAAAGCCATGTAAGTCATTATGCTTTATTTTTGAACTCTTCTTAGATTCACGAGTCAGCATTACGAGCCAAGAGCAGAAGACAGGTGGAGAAACGGAGACTGGCTGCACAGCGGCAGCGAGCCCACTCGGTGGATGTGGAGAAGAACAGGAAGATCAAGGCCCCCGCAGGGGCCTCGGCAGACAACCCCTGGGTGACCGAGTACATGCGGTGCTACTCAGCCAGAGCATAGTGAAGAGGGCAAGAACTATTAAACCAGAGTGGATGCAGGTTGAAGAAACCAATTGGTTATGCAAGGCTTGGCTTAGGGAATTTGCAAAAGATTATTTTATTTTGATGAATATTGGTCACCTACCTCAGCAGTAGGGCAGACAGTGGAAGCCATAGACATTTGGTTATTTATGAAGACGAATCCCTAAATCCCTGATATTCTTGTAAGAGTTTAGTTTTAAAGCATCTTAATCTTTTAATATACCGACACCAAATGCCTTTAACTGGCTACAGATGCTTACATCCCACGTCCTCCAGAAGGAAGGTGGAGCCCATTATCTCCCTGTTCCGTCACTTCAGACACCATGAGTTGTCATTGCATTCTGCAGTGTGAGACTCATGTTTACTTACTTCAGTGGACCTTTCTTTGTGAAAAAGTATCCAAGAAATTATAATGAAACTGAAACTTTGGTAGATCCTCAGAAGTCAACTGGTATTTTAGTTTCCATCATTTTCATGTAGATTATGATATTCAAAAATTATCTGGGCTGGGTGAGGGTCACTTATTCTCTTCATATTATCATCTAGGCACTTAATAGTGTAATAGTTCAGATACATTCCAGTAACTGAGTGGTAGTGCGATCTGTGAATAGAGTAGTAATGAAGCTTCCTTTGAGTCAAAGAGTGTCACATTTTCTTAATTGCAAGATGTCCTTTTAGAACACGTAAAGTACAGTTTGGTCTTTTGGCATGCACCCACTGTGAACTTTTGCCTCTTTGTTAGTAGCTGGCTGTGACAATGGGAACTTCAAATCTGAAGTTGTATATCATGAATTTAGATTGTTTGGTCTGTGGGGCAGGGGTGTGGTAGGACAGCCATTGGGGATATTGCTCACCCTTCTTCGCCTCCTGGCTGGCTGTACTTTTTCTTTTACAGAACTCAACAAAGTCCTGATGACTATACATTTTCTAATGTATAATACTAATACTTTAGGTTGAATACATTGATTCCTGGCTGGTAGATCTTAGTTATACCTTAATGAGAGAGTGGCACAGCATGTAAATAGTGCTTCTTCCCTTTAGTACAACTGCTTTTAGGGTAGAAAAATGGTTTTAAGAAACACTGATTTCTCATCAAATGGGAGTGTTCTCTGTCTTGCACAAGGGAATCTCTTAGAAGGATTTGTGCCAAGTTCTGTCAGAAAAATACCCTTTCTTCTCTATCTATCTATCTATCTATCTATCTATCTATCTATCTATCTATCTCTCCTGATCTATCTCCCCAGACCTTTTGTCTTTTTGAGATAGGGTCTCATTATGCAGTTCAGGCTGGCCTTGAGCTCATTTTTGTAGCCCAGGCTGGTCTCAAACTCACACCAATCCTCCTGCCTCAGCCTCCCAAGAAAAGTATCACTTTTGTGCCCACTCAGCATCTGAAGATGTGTGGGTAAGGTTGAGTTCCTTCTTGATATTTTTACACAGTGTTTTTGAAGTATGATCATTTTTAGAACACAAAGTTGGTTTCATTCCACATAAAATTGTCACACTGTCATCTTGTAACTGTATTGAGCTTTAAAAGTGCATACTGATGAATTACAAGGGTTTAAGAAAAAAAAATCTTTAAAATACTTGTATATTTTTGTATAGTCCCTTCATGTTGAGAATTCTAGTCACTGAGATGTAGATTTAATGAGGCAGTTCTACATGTTGTCCAACCCAGCCTTGCTCATAATTCTGGTAGATCGTGGTGCTAACCCCTGTAAGTCTACACACTGCAGTTAACTGAAGATCACATACGTGGGGCAGTTGTCATGGTGAAGCTGTTTTGTGAAAACTTTCTGAGAAGCTGTCCTGGGCGAGTGACCTCTGACAGTGTTGGATGGGTTGGGAGTGGCACAGCCACCCAGCTCCCCCAGACTGTGAACACTTGGGCTTTGTCGCTTGTTTAGAAAACAGACTTGCATTTGTGCTTACTCCTGAAAACTCAAAGGGACGAGGTGGCCCTAGAAGACAATACTGTGTACCCCTCCCTTTTTTTAAATAGAAGACAAATGAACACAAATTTTGAATAATTTTTAATGCACTCAAACAACAAATAAATCAGCATGAATTAGTTATGAATCCCCCTCCTATGCTCTTTAATGATTAAGATTTCTTCTCTTTTTAAAAAAGAGTAGTAACTATCTTTTGATAATTAAAATTATCTATGAAATTTTTAAAGTTCTAATAATTTTGTGGTCATACCTGGCCTTATTCTAAGAACTAACGTGGTTAGAATCATGTTCCCAGTGTTTGGGACAAATTGCAGGGCAGTGAGGTAGTTGAGATATCCTGTTGGAGGATATCTAAAAGTGTTTGAGAATTTAGTGATATTTTAAAAAGCTCCATGAAAGTCTTTTTAAATTTTCAAGTTTTTAATTAAAACAGTTTGCACTAAACATACTTTTTTGTGTTACTTTTACCTGAAAATTAGTAATAGTATATAGAAGTAATAATGCAGCACTCTGTAGGACCTGAGTGATTAAGAAGAAGATGTGAACCTGTTCTTCTATTATTTAGGAGGTGTCTGAATATGTTGCTTTCTGCTGTGTTTACTCATCCATCTCATAAAATTCCTGAGTACTTTTTTTTTTTAGTGGTACCTGGGATTGAACACAGGGTCTTAGTATGCTAGTCAAGTGCTCTACAACTGAGCTAATCCCCAGCTCTTATTTTTATTGGAGATAAGATCTTGCTAAGTAGTTGGAGCTAACCTCGAATGCTGATCCTCCTGACTCTAGCTCTTTCCAAGCTGGGACTGCAAGCCAGTACCATGGTGCCCAGTTTTTATTCATTTAAAGTCAGCTGAAGGTATAATTACTTGTAGATAAACTGACTTGCACTCAGCACAGTATGCTCACATTCACACCATTCCATATATATATATATATATATATATATATATATATATATATATATATATAGTATCTTTGTGTTTCACTGAAGGTCAGTTGCTGGCAACTCAAAAGGACTGTACATTTAGACTGTGGATGTGGACTAAAGTCCTGAGACTGAGCAAAGTGGTTGTTGGGATATTTAGAGTTTAACTGTGAGTCAAAGAATCCCAAGTAATTTTCTCAAAAAACAACAACAACAACAAAAAATCTGTAGCATCTTCCCTGTTTTCCTTTAAACTGTTGTAATGGGCCTAAGCTTTGTCAATGGAATTTCAGAGTTCTTGGTGCTTACAACAGCTGAAAGTATGGCAAAAAGGAGAGGCAGAGCACATATTGGAAGTGAAGCCAAGCATCTTGGTGAGTTCACTGCTTTGGGAATCAGTAGTAGCTCATGGGTTGTACATTTAACCGGACAGAGTTGGTGCTGCTGCCTCTGGGACTGATTCTGCCAATGCCTGCCCCATAGATGTGGCCTATGGTCAGTTCCTATTAAAAGGTGACCCTAGAAGTATGACTTGGCCATTTAAAAGTACTTCCTCTCAAAATGGGCCTTTCTACAAGATGAGAGTTACTCAGCATAAGGGTGCTGCTAATAAGCCCTTTATTTCATCCTAAATTTGCCTTTCCCTGCTAGTATGAGGTAGGAAAACATTGCTTCTTGCTCTTTGAATAATTATTTCCATTTTCAAATTTCAGTACCTGAATGAGGACATGAGAGGCCTTTCTTTGGATGTGTTTCATAATAACAAAATTGTATTTAGGGGAGGTTTCCTGTCACTCTGAGCTTGTTTTGAGCCAACACATTCACTAAAATTATAGAAGAACAAAGGCTTAAGCACATTATGATCACAAAACTCAAGACAATGGGGCATTGGATTGTATTTTCTAAGAACTATGTACTGTTTTTAGCTTATATTTAATATTGTATATATTTGGAAAAATGTGAATAAACTTAATTAACATTACAGGCTTAGATATCTTGTTTCTATTTTTTTTTTTTTTTTTTGTCTTTTTGAGACAGGGTCTCACTATGCAGCTCAGGCTGGCCTTGAGCTCACTTTTGTAGCCCAGGCTGGTCTCGAACTCTCACCGATCCTCCTGCCTCAGCCTCCCCAGTGCTGGGATTACAGGCGTGCGCCACCATCTATTTTTTTTTTAATATTGAGACAATATCTTACTATGTCTATAGCCCAGCCTGGCACTGAATTGTGACAGCCTGCCTCAGCCTCCTAAGTACTGGGATAATAGGTGTGTATCACCATGCTCAGCTCAAGATTCCTTAGTTTATAAAGAATAATGCTTGTTAATGCATAAGTGGCTTGAAGGAAGTGGTCATGCCTAGGTGTTTGGCAGGGCAAACTGGCTATGTCCTGGGAGAGACATCTTTTGAATATACATACTTTGAGTAAACTATGATATTGTCTATCTTTGCTCTTGTAAGAAAACTATAAGGTAGTCATGCATTGTCAAGTACCTCCAAAGGAAGCATAGACTAAAAAGTGAAAGTCTGTTCTTTGAGACTCCCCCGTGTCCTCTGGGGTTGTCTGTGTGAACATGCATCTTCTCTAAGAACCAAGATATTCAGTATCTATGATGAACATGTATAGTTTTTGTTTGTTTTGTTTTGCTGGGATAGGGTCTTGATAAATTGTCCAGGCTGACCTTGAATTTAGAATCCTACTTTAGCCTTATAAGTAGCTGGGATTACAGGTGTGCACCATTATACTTAGCCTCATTTAAAACTTTTTTGCACAAATATATAATGCTGTATACAATCCGTAACGTTTTCCATTTAATAGTTTAGGGAACGGGCTAGTTCTGTGTGAGCTAGGTAAACACGTGTTCCTTTTCCCAAAACACATTTGTAAGAGCATCACATAGCCACACCAGGCCTGAAAAGTAGCAACATGCAGACTTGTACTGCCAGGGTCCCAAAAGTAGTACTTTCTTCTCTAGTTTCCCAGCTTGAGTCCACCCTGGCCAGACACAAATGTGAACATTGTGTGTAGAAGTCACAGAAGAAGTTGACTCAGGATGGGGGTGGGAATTAGACAGCCACAGCTTGGAGAGTTGGGGTGGTCCCCCTCTCCTCTCTCAGAGTTTAATGTCCAAGCTCCTAGGAAACCCACTGGTTGCCAGTGGAGGTCTACAGAAGCCATGCATCTGATGGAGGGAAATCCATCCCCTTCAGTAGAGCTGCTACACTGGAGTGCAGGGCTAAGCTAATAGCCTTGCTTCTTGCTGGAAGAATGGCTGTTACAGCAGTGACAATTCCAGGCACCAGAGATCATTGAAGAGAGGAGAAGGAAGAGTCAGGGAAACTCCACAGGCTACATGGGGACGCCTGGGCTGTCCCACCCGTTTGCCTGGTTGGCACTACCAGCACTACTGTACTTGGCCTGCTTGCAGTGCTCTCTTGTGGAGCTAACCCTAATTAGCACACAAAACTACCTGGGACCCAAGCTAAGAGGTGGCTGCTGCCAGGTCGGACTGATCACAGAGACTGAGAAGTTGGATGACTCTGGGTGGCACTGAAGAAAAATTGCCTAGAAACAGCCAAATGGGGACTCAGGATGTTGGAACTTGGGGCTTGAACCTAGCCAAATCAACTGCCAACAAGTACGAACAAAACAAAAGTTAACATTTGCCATAGAATCCCCCCCCGCCCAAATAGGATTTTATCACTGCTAAAAATCTGGTCTTTAAACAGACCTGTGGACGAGTGGTTCATACCCATCTGCTCATTCGACTTCAGCTCCAGTCTCATCCCCAGGAGCCTTTCTGGAGCTCCTACCTGTACCACAAAGCTCCATGAGTTTTTACAATCAAACTTGGGCTTCTTCTACATTTTCACTTTTTTGATAAAGACATCATGAAGAGGGCAGATAGACTGGCAAGCGTTTCCTGTGTCTTTCCCCTTGCTGTCTGGAATCACTTATTAAATTACTTCAAGCCATTTGTTTCCACCTCTTGGGTCGTCTTCCAGATTTGGTCTCCTATCTGATTATTATTATTATTATTATTATTATTATTATTTTTAAGTAAAACTAGCATAGAACAAAGCAATAACCATCAATAGGCTTGACATCAACATGAGCTTTCATCACAGCCTGACATTTTTGACCATGGAGCACATTTTCTCATTGGTGAGATCCTTGCCATTGAAGTTAGGCAGTTTTTGCTCTGAATATCCTTAGTAAGTAGCTTGAATTTTCTAAAGGCAACTTCATTACTCTGCAGATCAGCAAGGCTCACTTCAAGCACAGGACCTTTGAGCCCAGCAGATGCAATTTTGGTTCCTTGAGTCCTGGTGGTGTGTTTTTCAGAAATTCTGTATGTTGAATATAGCTGGTGCTATACCAGTGCTTTTATTAGAATTCTTTTAAAAATTTTTTTATTTATTTGATACAGGGTCTGGCTATGCAGCTCTGGCTCATAGTGATCCTATCTCAGCCTCTCCAGTGCTGTGAGTACAGGCATGAACCACCATGCCCAGTTTCATGGTTGGCCTGGTGTGCCCTAGGTTCCAGAACTGGCACAGCATGCAGTACTGGGGCTCGAACCCAGGTCCTTGCACTTGCCAGGCATGCACTTAGGCTACTGAGCTATCTCCACAGCCCTTTACTAGAATTCTTTATGTTTATTTTTATTCTTTTTTTGTCTTTTTGAGACAGGGTCTTGTTATGCAGATCAGGCTAGCCTTGAGCTCAATTTTGTAATCCAGGCTGGTCTCAAACTCACACTAATCCTCCTGCCTCAGCCTCCCAAGTGCTGGAATTGTAGGTGTGCACCTCCATGCCCGGCATTTTTATTTTTTGAGACAGGTTTTTACTATATAGTTGAGGCTGGCCTCAAGCTTGTTACAATCTACCTGCTTTAGCCTCCAGTGTGCTAGAATTATTGGCATGTGCCACCATGCCCAGCTCATCCCAATAACTTTTAGAAAATGGATCAACCACTTTACTCTTGGCTCCCTTTCTCTCACCTTTCCTAAGGCATTTGTCACCATGGTGCCCCTCTCCACAGAATTTAAACACAAAATAATCACAGTGTCTAGGGTACAGCCCCACCCACCTCAGCATTTGAATAACTTAAAACTCATGAGGAAAGATAGCAGGTGCTGTTATACACTTTAGGTGTTATTTAAAAACTTAAGGGGCCCAGCAGGATGGCTCAGTGGTCTAAAGTGCCTGCTTAGGAAAGCTTGGGCAGCTGCAGGGACCGCGGTTCGATACCGGGCACCACATGCTGCACCAACTCTGCCCTCAGGGCAGGTTGAGCCAGCCATAAAAGTAAACAAACAAAAGTTCTGAAACAAGAAAAAAATAAAATAATTTTTTAAAAAAGGCCGGTTGAAAGCAAAAGTGCCATGTCTGAAGGTGTTTTCCGTGTGTGCAGATGTAGCCTCTATGGCAACTTCCACAGAAGGAAGTGGAGGTGGAGGTGAGACTTCCACATTCCAATTGAAAGGATTTTATTTATTTATTTATTGTTTTTTAAAGATTTTTTGTTTTATTTATTTATTTATTTATTTATTTTCTTGTTTCAGAACCTTTGTTTGGTTATTCACTCATTTTCATGGCCTTCTCAGCCCACCCTGAGGGCAGGGCTGGCACAGCATGTGGTGCCTGGGATCGAACCGCAGTCCCTGAAGCCACCCAAGCTTTCTTTCCCAAGCAGGCGCTTTAGGCCACTGAGCCATCCCGCCAGGCCCTGAAAGGATTTTATTTTATTTATTTATTTATTTATTTATTTATTTATTTTCTTGTTTCACAACCTTTGTTTATTCACTCATTTTTATGGCTGACTCAACCCACCCCGAGGGCAGGGCTGGCGCAGCATGTGGCGCCGGGGATCGAACCGCGGTCCCTGAAGCCGCCCAAGCTTCACCCAAGCAGGCGCTTTAGACCACTGAGCCATCCCTCTGGGCCCCTGAAAGGATTTTAAAAGTTGTTCTAAATAGATGAATTTTTTTTTCAAAATTTATAGGACATATAGTCAATATTAAAAATGCTCAGATAACTCAAAAGAAATCAGGCTAAGAGGAGACAGAAAAGTAAAATATGAAACAAAGAGAAACCAAGTAGGTCAACAATTTAGATTCAGGGGCTGGGGAGATAGCTCAGGGGCACAAGTGCCTCCCTGGCAAGTGCAAGGTCCTGAGTTCGATCCCCAGTTCCAGAAAAGAAAAATCACATTCAATGTTGCCTTTGTGGGAACTGAGGCTTATTGTGTACCAAAAGGCTCAGTTCACTAAAGACTTTTTTCTCACCCCTGTACTGGGGTTGACCACAGGGCCTTGGCATTGAGTTGCATCTCCAGCCCACAGGTATGTAGCTAGGTTAAAACAGGGTCTCATTAAGTTGCCCAGACCAGGCTTGAACTTGTGATTTCCTGCCCCAGCATTCGGGGTGCTGGAATTATAGGTGTACCCCACCACGTCCTGATGAAGACAGCGTTCTCGCGGGGCTTACACCTGCCTGCATATCACCGGCAGTTCTGGTTATCTATCAGCAGGGGGCGTGTTCCAACAAGTGCTAGAGAGCAGGACCAGTCAACTGCGTGCAGTAGGTTCACAAATAAACCTTAACTTTATAGCAATGGAAATCATACACAGTATATTTCTGCCATGATGGTATTAAATTATGAATAAGCAACAAGATACCAGGAAATCTGAAAGCAATTGGCAATTAAACAGCATATTCTTAAGTAAACTGCTAATGAGGAATCTCCAGAGAATAATTCGAGTTTTACATGAAGAAAAATAAAATTACAGGGAGACTTTCAGGAAAATGCTGGCGTGCTGAGCAACATCAATTCAGCCTCTTCAAGATTCCAAATCCAGACACAACCAACCTGGGGTATAATAAAAGAGAGACATAGATGCCTTGGAACCAGGAAGGATCTGATAGGAAAATTAGAAACTATAGGGAAATTGAAGAGACCAGAGCACAATGCAGAGAAGGGAAGGGACAGGTGGTCTGCACTTTGCTCCTGCTCCTGGCTTTTGGCCCTCGGAAAGGGAGACTGAATTTACAGGGTCAAGTGAAAGCTGGTAGAAACGAGGCGGTGGAACAGCAATGGCGATGCTGCGATCTGCAGGAAGAGGCAGCTCCTGCTCCCACGTGACTCCTTCCCCTGGGAACAGCTGGTGACGACCGCGGGCCGAGAACTTGCACAGAGTGCTTATCGGACAACATTCCGGGAAAGGCTGTGTACTGGAACCCGGGACTCAGGGCAGCTGGGGAGTGGCTTTATTCGAGGGCTCTCTGTGCTACATTTTCCGGTGACTGAGGGACAATGAGGAAGGAGACTGCAGTCAGGAAGCAGAATGGAAAGACCCCTGCAGGGCTTGAGCAAATTACACAGGCTCCACACCCATGGCCAGAGGCCAGGCTCAGCAGGGGCTCCCCTGGATTTGAAAGTATTGGCTTTGGCCGCCTCACCCTGTCCTCCTGCCTGTTAGTGCCTGGATCCAGCATGGACCTAGGCCCTGACTACCTTTTTCATCTACCGGTGTAAGCAGGGACAGAAAAAAATCTTTGTTTTTTGAGACAGGAGCTCACTATTGAGTTCAGGCAGGGTTTGAACTCACTATGTGGTCCAAGCTGGCCTCAAACACCTGATGATCCTCTGGCTTTAGCCTCCTGGGTGCTGGGGTTACAGGCATGTGCCATGAGGCCTGGTGGTCATTCCCGTGTGTGTGTGTGTGTGTGTGTGTGTGTGTGTGTGTGTGTGTACACGTGTGTTTCTTCTTCATCCACTTTGTTTAGGGAATGTTTTTTTGTCCTTTTCTATTTTTGCATCTTTCTTTATATTTTCCTCTTCTCCCCTTTTCTCTCTTATATACTCCTTATATAATTTTTTTCTCCCTATTTTTCTTTTACAGTTCTCATCAGTTTTTCTTTTACCTAGTTCTATAAACTTTTCCAGTAGGATCCTTTATTCCACTTCTCTCTCCTCCTCATACCATCATTTGTATAACTCATACAAATTTTTCCTCTCCTATTCCCTCAGTCGCAACCCCATATACTGTTGTGCCTTGGTTCACAAACTTAATTCATTCCATGATTTAGGAGGAAATGGCCACATTCATGTTTGTGCAAACAAGATGGCCTGCTGGGTGTAGTAGTGCACACCTGTGGTCCCTTCCTGAGGCAGAAGGATCACTGTGTTTGAGGCCAGCCTGGACTATATAGACTAGCGGTTCTCAACCTGTGGGTCGAGACCATGGCAGGGGTTGAATGACCAAAACATAGGGGTCGCCTAAAGCCATTTCAAATCATAACTGTAGCAAAATTACAGTTTTGAAGCAACGACCAATATTTTTTGGTTTGGGGTCACTGCAACATGAGTAACTGTATTGCGGGGTCACGGCATTAGGAAGGTTGAGAACCACTGACATAGACAGTCTCAACAAAACAAAACCCACCCCTCAACACACATACTCATACACACACACACACACACACACACACACACACACACACTAGCCAGTCATGTTCATCACCCAATGCAGAGTTCATAAACAAAGCAAAATTTTGCAAAATACTTCTGTTTGTGAACCAAATAGTTCATAAAGAACTATTTGGTTTTCATGAACCAAGGCACCACTGTATCCTTTATAGCCATAAAGCTTTATTAACTTTTACTTCTATAAAATTACCATCAAATTCTTTTCTACTTCATCTTTTTTCTGATTTTACAGTGAAAGCTTTCAGTTTTTTATCATTTGGCATGAAGTTCACTGTTGGCTTTTCAGATTGAGATGAAAACTTTCTATTCCGCTTTCCTGTAAAGCTTTTATCACACATAGGTGTTAAGACTTTGCCAAATGCTTTTTTCTGCATCTACTGACATGACTGTGTAATTTTTTTTTTTTTTTTTTTTTTTTTTTTTTTTTTTTTTTTTTTTTTTTTTTTTTTTTTTTTTTTTTTTGTCTTTGGTTCTATTAATGTGGTGTACTCCATTTATTGATCTGCATATATTGAACCATGCTTGCATCCCTGGGATGAATCCTAAGTTGGTCATGTGACTAATCTTTTTGCTGACTTGCTGCTTTGTGTTTGCTAGTATCTTACTGAGGATTTTTCACCTATGTTCATTAAGGAGATTGGCCTGTAGCTCTCAGTTCTGGTTCTATCCTTTTCAAGTTTTGGCATCACTGTAATGCTTGCTTCTAGGAATGACTTTGGAAATATTTAAGTAACATTGCATCTTCTCTAAATTTTTTGTAGAATTTACCAGGACCTGAGGTTTTCTTTATTGGTAATTTTAAAATTACCAATATTATTAAATTATTTAGAATTTTTATATCTTCCTGAATCAGCTTGAAGAGTTCATATGTACCTAGGATTCTCTCCATTTCTTCTGAGTTTTCCATCATATTAGGGCATAGATTCTCAAAATAGATATGACCAATAGATGTTGAAGATTTTGTCCTTTTCATTCTTAACTGCAAGTATTTGAATTTTTTTTTAATAAGGTTGGCTAAAAGTTTGCCAATTTTCTTTAATTTTTCAAAGAACCAACTCTTTTGAATCACTTATTTGTATTTTTTTTTTTTTTAGTCTCTGTTGTATTATTTTTTTTTTTCTACTTAGTACATCTTTTTTATTGATTCCTTAGATGATGAGAATTTGGGTCATTTCCAAAATTTGGCTGTGACAAATTTTGCTGCTATAAACATGGGTATATCACTATGCTATGATGTTTTTAATCATTCTGAGAAAAATTTCTGTTGTATTAATTTCTTCTCTGATCTTTATAATTTCATTCTTTGTATGAGCTTTGGGCTTGAATTTCCCTTCTTTTTCTAGAAGCTTCAGTTCAATATTAAGTTGTCTGAGCTTGCTCTATTTTTTGGATGTGGGAATTCACTGCTATAAATTTCTCTTGTAGGGCTGCTTTCAGTGCATCCAATATATTGTTATGTTGTACTGGTATTATTGTTTAGTTGTAAAAATGTCTTTAATTTGTAATCCATTGGCTGTTCAGGGAGTTGTTAATTTTCATGCACTTATTTAGTTTTTGTGGTTTCTTTTTACCATTAATTCTATTTCATTGCAGTATAATCTGATAATATGCATATATTTTCAGTTATTTTACACTTACTTAAGCATGTTCTATGAGCTAGTGCATTCTACTTTGAAGTTCCATGTGCTACTGAGAAGAACATATATTCTGTTGTTGTGAGGTAGGATACTTTGTAAATACCTACTAAATCCATTTGTTCTAAGGTTTGTTTCAACTCTTTTTTTTGTTGCTTTGTCTAGCTGATCTATTCATCACAGTAGGGTACTGAGGCCCCCTATTATATGGTATTGATGCTTATCTGATTTTTCATATTGATTAGTATTTGTTTTATATACATGGTATGTATTTGGTACATATATATTTATGGTTATTATCTCTAATAATTTTGCTGATGACATGATACTTGTCTTAGTTACTTTTTACTCGTTGCTGGGACAAACACTCGACACTCAAAATGAAGGAAGGAAAGGTTTATTTAGCTCACAGTTTGTGGAGGTTTCAGTCCATATTTAGCTGGCCCAAGGCTGAGTGGAGCAGGGCAGAGAGCATCCAGTTCATGGCGGCAAAACAGAAACAAAATGGTGGCAGAGATAGCCAACCAAACAGGGCAGCAGAGAGCAACAGCAACTCGAGTCTGTCTTTCGGTCTCTCTTTATATTACATCCAGGCTCTCCGCCTTAGCCCCCGCCTTAGGCTAAACCCATAATCCCAGAAGTACTTCGACCCATAATCCCATCAGTATTAAAACTCATAATCCCAGGGATCATGGATCAAGTCTCAAACTCTAGAAGTCCCCGCCCAATGACTCCATGAAGTTTTGGGGGGACAACTAGACATAAACCATAACAATACTCTATATAGATAACTCCCAAAACTCTACCAAAAAATTTGTAGAATTAATAACCAAATGTAGCAGCATAGCAGGACATGAAGTCAACACTCAAAAATAAAAAGCATTCCCATACACAGATAACTCAGAGAGAAATTAGGAAAACCACCCCTTTCACAACAGCATTAAGGTGAATGAAATACTTGGGAATGATCTAAAAAAGGAAGTGAAAAAACAGTACATTAAAAGCTACAGTACTCTGAAAGTGAAGATTTAAGAGGATATCAGAAAATGGAAAGATTTTCTCATTCTTTGATAAGGAGAATCAATATAAATAAAATGGCTATACTGTAAAACTTTTTTTACAGATTTAATATAACCTCAATCAAAATACATACAGCATGCTTCACAGAGAAAGCAACCATAAAATTCATATGAATTAGAAGAATCCTAGAACAGCAAAAGCCATTCTGGGCAACAAAGGCTAAGGCAGGGGCATCATAATCCCCAGGATGAAGTCATACTACAAAACTGCTGTGATAAAAACAACATGATTACTGGCACAACCAACCCAAAACAGACAGACCTAAAAATCAATGGAACAGAATAGAAGATGCAGAAACACCTCCAAGCACATTCAGCTACCTTATCTCTGACAAAGGGGGCAGACACCTTCCCTGGAAGAGATAACTTTTTTTTTTTTTTTTTTTTGTCTTTTTGAGACAGGGTCTCGCTATGCAGTTCAGGCTGGCCTTGAGCTCACTTTTGTAGCCCAGGCTGGTCTCGAACTCCCACCAATCCTCCTGCCTCAGCCTCCCGAGTGCTGGGATTACAGGCGTGAGCCACCAAGCCTGGCCGAGATAACTTCTTTAATGAATGGTGCTAGCAAATCTGTCTTTCAACATGTCAAAGACTGGACCTACGCATATATCTCTTACTATATACTAAACTAAAATCTAAATGGATCAAAGATCTAAGTATTAAAACAGAAACAGTCTGCTGAAGATAAAATAGGTAAAACTGAAGATATAGACAGAAACATTATGAACAAAACCCCAACTGCCATTGTTCTTGTTTATTTTGTTGTGTTTGTCTTTTTTTTTTTTTCCCTTCTCTTTAAAAAACTGCACAGGAACCATTGCAAAGAATCAATAATCAGGGATCTCATATTAAAAAGCTTTTGCACAGCAACAAACCACTAACAGAGTGAAGAGACAACCTACAGAATGGGAACACATTTTACCACTGCTCAGAAAAAAGAACTACAAAATGTATAAAGCACTCAAAAGGGCAGGCCAAACAGCTCCCCAGATTAAAGCACAGGGGCCAGTCTGGGCCTGCCCTGCTGGCCCTGCCCCTGGGGTGCACTGAGACAGCAATTGAGACTGGGCATGGTGGCACATGCCTATAATCCTAGGGCTTGGGAGGTTGAAAACAGGAAAATCACTGAGTTGGACCTACATAGTGAGACCCTGGAGACCCTGTCCTAAATGCAGAAAACAAACCCTCAAAAAAATAAGACCCTCCCAAATTTAAAGACTCAATACAAAAATGGGCATCTGAAATGAACAGATACTTCTTAGATGAAGAAGTACAAACTGCTCATAAATACCTAAAACAATGTTCAACATCATTGACCTTTTTTTTTTTTTTTTTTATCATTGGCCTTTTGAGAAATGCAAATTAAAACAACACAGATTTCATCTTACTCCAGAAAGAATAGCTACCATCAGAAAATCAAATAAATATTGGCAAGTGTGTGGGGAAAAACAGCCTGTCTCCACGTTGAGGGGAGTATCTAGACTGACAGAATCACTATGGAAATCAGTACAGCAATTCATAAAGAACCCTTAAAAATAGAAATTCCATGTGACTCAACTATTTCTCCCAGGTGCCATCTTAAGAGTTGTCACGGTGATGTATGTATACCCATGTCTATAGCAGCATGATTTATAATGGCTGATCTTGGAAGTCAGTTATTATGTCCATGAACAGATGAATGCATCTGTACATAAATACATAGAAATGTGGTATTTATGCACAATGGGAGTAATGCTCTGCCATAAAGAAGGAGAAAATGGGTACACCCCGATACCAAACATTAAGTGCAGTAAACCAGATGCACAAGCTGAGATATTGCAGTTTCTCATTTGAGAAAACTAACATACCCTATAAATAGTATGCAAAATAAAAGGCAGGCAATAGAAGAAATGGGAGAACAAAAGTTATTATAACCCAGCATCGACAATATATCTAAAGTGTACCTCAATTTAGTACAACTATTTTATATATTTTACATATTTTTTGACTGGTTAGTATGGCAGTTAATCTGTATTTACAACAACTTGATAAAGAATTAGAAAATAAAGAAATGAATCTGATGCTGGCAAAATGAATTATCAGTTATTGTCTTTGTAAATGAGATCTTGAAGAATATCTTCTTTCACTTGAATGTTTATCCTCATACATTTTTTTTTACTTTTCTTTTTCCAATGGTCCATTCACATTTCTAGCATAAAAATTAAGAATAATAAATATTTGCTTCTCTACCACTATTCCAGTTTAGAATTGTGAACACCTGCCCAGATGACTGCTTTTGAATTCACTGCCAAACATCTCCAACAACCCTTTTCTTAATCTTATGTCAGGATAAGGAGAATTTCGGGGTGGGGGGGGGATAAGAAAAAAACTTCCTGGAAACACGTGTCTGAAATTTGTGTAAGAAAATGTTGAAAGAAGACAATTCCAGTTCACAAAATCTGAGGTCCTTGCCCGCTGCCTGCTCTAGGGCAGGCTGCCCCCAGATGTGGCTGAGTCAGCCCCAGGCTTTGGCTCAGGCTCTCAGCTTCCAGGGCCCAGTACCTGACCTGACCCTGTGAAGGTGAAATTAGATGCTAAAAGTGACAGTGCCTTATTCTACTTTTTTGTGGTACTAGGGACTGAGGCTAGAGCTTTGAGCAAGCCAGACAATCAGCTCTGCCATGGACTACAGCCCCAGCTCCAGAATGCTTTTAATTTGTAAACATGCAATGTCCTACTGACAGCAGTAGTGCACACCTGTAAGCGCACCATTCTGGAGGGCTGATGTAGGAAGATCCCTAGTTAGAGCCCAGCCTAGGCAACTGAGCAGCTTAGTCACACCCTGTCTAAAAATTAGTTGTGTGGATGCCCTGAGTTCAATCCCTAGTATTCCCTCCTGCTTACCCAACAATATCTCTTGGAGATACTGTTATTACACCATTTTATTAGCTGTATTAAAAATGAGGTTTCTTTTAAACCAAAAATAGCCTAGAAATTTCTCTAATCAACTCTATTCTAAGTAAGAAGAGGATATTAAGTTCTGTACTGTGACAGGAGAAAAGTTAGGTGGTGAATGAGCACAGAGACTCTAAAGAGGTCTGCAGTGGTGGTTGTTTCCTCAATGTAAAAATGTATGGCTCAGGCAGGAGGTTTGGAAAATCAGATAAAATATGAACTCAAGCCAGGTGTGGTGGTGCATGCCTATAACCTAGGACTCAGGAGGCTGAAGCAAAAAGATTGCTACAAATTCCAGGCCAGTCTGAACTACACACCAAGACTCTGTCTTAAAAATCACCCCCTCTCTACACAAAATTTTATTTATATATATACACACACAAGCCCAGTAGAATATAAAACTTAAATCTTAGGGTCTCATGTTTAATCTTAAAACCAGGGCAGGGAGGTGGACACCTACCCTCCTGCTAAGCCCACAAAGTGGTGGTGGCTCCTGCGAGCTGAGCTTGGCTGGGACTCTGGCTTCTCCTTGATGTGGGATCTCCTGGCTGTGGTTGTACCCATGATGAGCAGAACTGAAAGGCCAATGCCCCTTCTGGGCACTTAGGACTCCTCACTCATCACAGAGCTTACACCAGCCATCTGCTGAACACTGGCCCATCCCCGTTGCACCTTCACAACCATAGGAGAACTCCTGCTCTGAGTGACCAATCTGATTGGTAGGGAATCTACAGTCATACCTACTATGCACTCACAGACCAGGCAGAGAAGGAAGGTGTTGAAGACCAAGAAAGAATGCAAACCGAATTCCTGAGAAATGCTCGCCTCAGGGATACTGCTTTCAGTCCAAACAGTCTCAGTCTCAGAGTGTGAAATAAGCTAACTGGGACACTACACTCTATAGCCAATGTGCAGAAAGAGGTAACTGAGGGCTGGAGGTATAGTAGTGAGCACCTGCCTTGCATGCACAAGGATCTGGCTTCATCTCCATCATGGGAAGAAGGAAGGACAGCAGGGAGGGAGGGAGAGGAGGAGGAAAGGTTGTGGTAGTACTGATTCAGGGGCTTTGCACAGAAGGATCTTGTGGTCGACAGGCTGCACTGATGATGTGTGGGCACAGAGGAGCCCAGGAGACACAGGCTCTGGGGGTGCTCTTCTGAATGCCAGGCACTGACTGGGCAATAAATAGATACCAGCTCTATCCTAGTTCACTATGCCATTTTTTCTATAGTTGTGCATATTAACAGCCTCAATAATAAAATAATGAAAAAGTACATTAAGGGGCCAGGGATATAGCTCAGTGGCTTAAGTGCTAGCCTGGTAAGCACAAGGCTCCTAGTTTGATCCCTGGTATCACCAAGAAAAAAAAAAAACTTTTTGCCGGTGAGATAGCTCAGCGGACTAAGCTTGCACATAGGCAAGCACAGGGACCCGGGTATAATCCCTGGTACTGTATGCTGTGCCAGCCCCACCTTCAAGCATGCTGAGCCGGCCACTGAGTTTGGGTATGGTAGCACATGCCTGTAATCCCAGCACTGGGGAGGCTGAAAACAGGAGGATCACTATGAGTCCGAACTACATAGTGAGACCCTGTACCAAATACATAAAAAATAAAAATAAGAAAAATAAAGTACATAAATGCCATTTTAAAAGAAAATTGGATGCTACACAGCCATGGTGAGGAATATTCCCAGCCTCAAGGGGTGATAGTTGGCAAACTAGCTCCTCTCTATACTGAGACTGTTGAGTCTGATGTTTGCAGACAGTGCCAAAATTCTGAACACAGCCCCTTGAGGAAGTTAACTCAACCACAAAGGAACCAAGGAACAGACACAACAAAATTGGATATTTACATAATGAGTGGATCATGAAGGAAACTTACTTCACAATAGGTATATAACAAGTAATTAAAAGTTCTCAAGTATTTGAAAAGTCACTCTAGTTGCCCCCCAACAAAGGAAAAATTAAAAAGACAACGTGACAGAAAATGAGCCTATCATCTGCTCTATCACAGCAGAAGCCACAAATCACTTAGGTTTCTGATTTCAGTATCCAAGTCTTTAAATAGTATTGGAGACCTGCTAGGAATCAATGTTCTTACCTTTTCAGCAACTCTTCTAACAGCTGCAAGCCACTTTTTAAATAAAATGTGGCAGGTTTGTCAACTGTGCTGTGCTCATTTTTTATTTGCATGTCAGGCTGTAAAGAACTATAACCTCACACTCAGATGAAATTCACCGCCTTTTTCTAGGAAGGGTGAAAATTACTTTTCCAAAACACCAATGTAAGAGTGTCCTGTTATGTTTTGTAGAACACACACATCTACATTAATTGTCAGACTGCCCAAAACCAAGTCACTCCCCTTGTTTCAGTTTTCCTGAAGGCACAAGCTTTATTAAGGGTCACCAGGGACTGTTCTCCAGCAACTTTTATTGGTCACAGAACATGGAGTAATATACATAGTTGTAGTTTAGTTACAGGCTTGCTTATAAAACAACTCTAAATTTATCTTATTCTTGCCTCAGTGAAATAACTTGCCCTACCCCACTCCAGGAGCTGTTCCACACTCAGCAGTCCTGTGAGACTTGAGTGAATTGCTCTCCAGCAAGGTCCCAGATGGTTCAGTTTGAGAATATGCTTCAGCATCTAACTTATTTTAAAAAAAATCCTAAAATGTAAAATGTCTAAAACAGATACATATTGTTATTTTTAGCCAAATCATTTTCTAAAGTTTGTGTCTCTGTATTCCTATATTTATGAAAATAAGACAAGAAAATGAGTAGGCAGCTCCTAAGTAAATGTTACTAAGTTTACCAGTCTATGTGATAGAACATAGTGAAAGTCACAGTGGAAGAACATATATAATGTGAAGAATACTTTTCAACCTCTGACTTAGTACTGTATTTCAGCTTTAAAGAAAATTTTCATTATATAGTTTTTGCATCAGCAGTCTACAATATAAGACCAATCTTTATAATATATGTGATACTTCACTATATTCACTATGTGGATTAAAAACAAATCAACCCAAAGTTGTCAGGAGGCATTTAAATACTTTATAAACTAAAAAGTAGATTATTTTTAATATGCACTAGAGATAGTGGTCTCCCTGGACACCACACAATGGAAGATTTGAAACAAAGGCAGTGATGCCCTTCACTGAATTCCAGGAAAAGTACAGTAGCAAACCAGTGCTTTCTAGTGGGAGACCAGACTGATTAGCAGCTGGAGGCAAAGAAGCTGCCATGTTACCTCAGGGTCCGGGGGGATGCGTGACTAGGAGGTCGAGTCAAAGGCACCAGAATCCCAGTGTCAGTCATGTGGCCCACAACAGTCTAGGACAACAGCTAAGAGCCTTGCACTGACCTGGAGGAATCCTGAAGTCAACCAAGAACACACAGCATACAGTTCACGGGAAACTCCACCTTTCACTTTATTTCAAGGTGTTAGTGAATGATCATTGGTGTTTCAAGTGTGGATCACATAAACACAGTGCAGCATGTGGAAACAAAAATTAAATAACACACTGGCTATTAATGCCAGAGTCCTTGAATATCAGGTCATAAATATAACCAATATGATGAGCAAGCACACCTCATATTAATGATTTTCAGTTCCTATGATTAAAAAAAATATTAAACTGCATCGTAACATTCTGTCATATCATACACCAGACACATGCAGTGGAAAAGTACTGGGGTATACACAGTACAAGGTCATGGCTCAAGCTGAAGGTGAAAGGAAAAGCGTGAAACAAGGGCTTTACATATGTGTATACATCTGATCCTATTGTCCACCGGGTCAGGTTCATTATGTGGCTGCTGGGTATGTCTATACCAGCTGGCATAACACCCCACACTGTCCTTTCCCACAGAGATCTACTTCTGCATAGAGTAGAAAAAAGATGGTGGTAAAAAACTTCAGATTCTTTGAGTTCCAGCCCTGGTATCCATATTCCATTGAAGACACCTGAAAATATGAAGAACAATTTAAAAATCTGCCTGGTTATAAATGTAGAAATAGAGGTTAAAACCTAAAATTAGTTGATACCTCTTATTTTGCTTAATACCTTTTTTTGGATAGGGTCAAGGATTGAGCCTAGGACCTTCACCCTGAGCTGTATACCCAGCCCTTTTTTATTTCAAATTTTGAGGCAGTGTTTCACTGAGTTATCAAGTTGCCCATGCTGGGCATGAACTTGTGATCTTTCTGCTCAGCCACCCAGAGTGCTGGGAGTAAAGTCTACTATGGTAAGTGGGAAAAGGAGAAAGTTTTACAAAATCAAATGGAGACATTTGCCAGTTTTAGAAATGAGCCTTCTATTTCAGCAAAAGGCATATTCACGGAGACCTCAATTAAGCCCAGAAATGTCTTCACCCTGTCCTCCTGGAAGAAGGGCTTCTATCTCAGCCATCCTGCTGAAAGCCTTCTGGAAAGGGAACAAGGATTTCCTGCGTCGTGTAGTTCTGTCACTCAAGCCGTCTCTTCTCCTATCTGTGCTGCTGTACCTTGGCCCTTGCTCTCTGCTGTGCTAGAGCATGTTGGGTTGGACTGGGTTGGGGTTCACCCACCTGCTCCTAGCACCCGCACTCCTGTGCACTTGGGGCCTGTGTGCGCCTCGGGGACCGCAGCTGTCTTAGGGCAGCGTCTCCATACTGGATGCCTGAGCCCATTCTTTCTGGGTCTAATTCACCTGAGGACCAAAAGAGACTCCTTTAGAAGAATGATTACGCTTCTGTGACCCACATAAAGTCAGGCTAGCAAAGCACACATCATGCCTCTCTGGCACTGTGTGGAAGGGAGGCTAAAGGAAAGTTTGTGCATACAAGCATTACATATGTCTAGGACACAAAGCACTGTGACAATGGCTGGCTCAAATATGGGAAGACTGGAGATGGGAAAGGTGGCACTGGACAGAGTTTTACCACCGCATGCTCTGGGACCGGCTGAATTTATGTGAGTAGAGAATGTGTGCAGAATAAGCCGATTTAAAATTAAAACTGCAGATACCACTGTTCACTTACTGTGTAGGCAAAAGCCTCTCTGATCATACCCTAAGGTCCTGGCTTGTGTGATGTCCCTGTATGTGGCAGGAAAGGCAATGCCTGCACCTGATCCTTGCTGCTCGTGTCCCAACCTATGCAGCCTCTTTGGGAGCTCACGTCTCACACCCCAGCCTGTGTGAAATGACACTGAGAAGGTCCCTCCACACAGCCTGGTCCTAAGAGCAAGATGCTGGCCATGGCCCAGATGTGTGCAGCAGACCAGCTCTGTAAGTCATGGGGAAACACACGCAGAACAATCCACGGCACACATGTGCCCTCCATTCCTGAAGTTATGCATACACTCAGGTGCAAGGAAGCTTCCAACTTGGACTTACAAGGATTTGTGTAAGGAAAGGACCAAGGCAGCTATCGTGGGCTTGTGTTTGTGTAACAACAGGGAAGAGACATTGGTTTTTAAACCCCATAGACGTAGGGTTCGACAATGACAATGAAAAGGCAATGCTGAAGAATCTGAATCGGTAACTTCACTTTTCATGGGTATAGCTATGGCTCTGATGCTCTCGGGTGAGACTCGTCTGGAGAGGTTTATATGTAGGCTCTGCCTGCCACATCGAAGGACACCACACTGCAAGGCTGCTCTGTCATGCTCTGTATCATGCCAGTTTTAACAACAAATATTTATTTTATAGGCTTAAAAAATAAGCTTTTATATTAAGCTTAGCAAGTTTTTTGTTTCTTTTCTGATCAAAAACATAAAAAGTGCCAGGCATGGTGGCTCATGCCTGTAATCCCAGCACTCGGGAGGCTGAGGCAGGAGGATTGGTGCGAGTTTGAGCCCAGCCTGGGCTACAAAAGTGAGCTCAAGGCCAGCCTGAACTGCATAGTGAGACCCTGTCTCAAAAAAACAAAAACAAAAACAAAAAACATAAAAAGAGCCAAATGTGGTAGCACCCCATAATTCCAGTATGTGGGAAGCTGAGGCAGGAGGTTTGCTGCCAATCTAAGGTCACCCTGGGCTACATAGTGAGTTCAAAGCCAGCCTAGAATACACAGCATGACCATGTCTCAAAACCAAAGTGAACTGAATGGAACTAACAAAAAGCAAAAAAATAAATAAAAGCCCTCAAAATGATGGGTACTTTTGTGCAACTGATAACCAGCCTGACCCCGCGCCATCCCCAACCTTGTTCCCTGTCCTTTCGTAGCCCACCACTTTCTCCTGCTCCTCCTGTTTCCTCCCCCAGCACTTATACTGGTCAGAATTCCCTCCAGTCCCACTCCCTCCAAATCTATTGCCCTGGGCCTCTCCCTCTGGAGAGGATGCCCTGCCCTCTCTCTATGGGTGTCTCCTCCAGTGGCTGGGACTCCCTGCTGGACTGTGCTTCACGGAGGTGACTGCTGACTTCCTGTGCCTAGGCCCCCCTCTTCCACGTTGCCCTGGCAGCCTGTGTGCCTCTTGATCACCCTTCTGATCCTGAGAATTAGAATTATTTTTAACCATCTGCCATGAAGGACGGTTTTCTTAGGGCAAGGGCTGCAGTTTACTGATGAAGGTTAGGCACTCAGATATTTGCCTGTATTAATTAAGTGGTGGATGCTTTCATATACTACTGGTGAAAAGTTCCTAAATATCAACTTCAGTAAGTTGCAATTACATAGTCTTTTGCTGCCTATATTAAGATTACTTTAAATTATTTTTGCTGCATAATAAATATAATAATGTACACTGCAGTTAATTCAGAAATCAGTTATTCCCAAGTACATGGCTCCTGACACCCAGTATTCAGCAACCAGCCTCAAAAGAGCTGCCTGCAACCGCCCTAACCCAAAGCTCTGTCCAGCCCCATGGGGCTTCTGGTCATGTACATCAGTTGCTGCTGGTACATGCTGCCCAGGGCCCATTCTTCCTCCGTATCAGACGGGCCCCAAAGAGATTCAATTTTAAGATCACCCCCTCTTACCCACAAAAACTCCACTCCCTCAGCTGGCTGGGTAACCTCACTTCTGCAGCTGGCTGCAGAAACCTCACCAGAAAGGGGGTTCAAATCTCAGCCACAGGACTTTCAAGTCCTGGGGAGTTAGGCTGGAAGGTGAAGAGAGGGTGGGGCCTGCCATGCCTAGATTCATTAAAGGTGGACAGTGAAGCAGAGAGTGACACACACAGAAGAGTGCCTACCAAGGGAAAGAATTTACCTGATTCGATTTTGTTAAGTATTTTCCTTGCACACTGCACAAATGCCTCTTCTACATTCTCCCCTGTCAGTGCACTGGTCTCCAAGAACATAAGCTCTAAAAGTAACATCAAACAAGACACAGGCCACATTTAGAAGATGATCTGGATGGATATCCAACTACTAACAGGCTACTTAGCATTCTCCTATAATAAATAGCAGAGAGGGCCCGGCGGGATGGCTCAGTGGTCTAAAGCGCCTGCTTGGGATAGCTTGGGCGGCTTCAGGGACCATGGTTCGATTCCCCGGCACCACATGCTGCGCCAGCCCTGCCCTCGGGTGGGCTGAGCCGGCCATAAAAATGAGTAAATAAACAAATAAAGGTTCTGAAACAAGAAAAAAATAAATAAAATTTAAAAAAA